>JANRGW010046492.1:0-18140 GCA_024733675.1 Psilopsiagon aymara | reverse complement strand
CCCATCGTGTGCGGTGTTGGGTCACCTCACCGGCTGCCATGGGAGCGCTCCATGGCAGTGCTCAAGGCCGGGTTGGATGGGGCTTGGAGCAGCCTGCTCTAGTGGGAGGTGTCCCTGCCCACCGCAGGGGCTGGAACTGTGTGAGATTTAAGGTCCCTTCCAACCCAAACCAGCCTGGGGTTCTGCGGTTCAGGTACCGCTCGCCTGAGGAGCTGAGCGGGGCTGTGCCCCAGCCCCGGACAACCCAAGGCTCTGTGGCCGCTGAGCCCCGGACCACTGCACACCTTCCACAGGGTCTCCCATCACTTCTGCCCCAACCATCCAGAAATGCCGAGAGCCCTCAGCCGGTGGGTGAGGCTGCTAGGGAGGAAATGCTGCATACGAGCGTCTTCTGCTCCATGGAGAGAGCTCACAACCGCAGGAGCCCCTCCAAAACACCCTCCGCTAGCTGAGAAAGCACGGGAGGAGCGAGGGGAGCAGAGGCCTCTCCTCCCGCAGAGCCGGCTCCATTGCTGGGCTCTGAAATGAACCAGAACTGAAAGGGAGCCCCGCAGCCAGAGGTCTGCGCTCACCGCGCTGCGCTGGAACGGGAATAAAGCCCACAAGATCTCCACCGAAACCTTCCCTTTGAAAGCTCTTTGTTAATGGCTTTCCGGCTGCAGGGAGCGAAGGCAGCAAACGTGAGAGTCTGATGCCACCTAAAGGCCGCCTGAGCTTTCACCGCTCAAAGGCTGCGTTTGGGACTCAACCACGAATTCACAGCGAACTCTCCGCTCTCATCCTCAGGCTTGGCTTTGTTCGCTCACAGGTCGATCAAACTTGACTGAAGCTGTCCACGCTGTGTCCTGCTCCAAGTGCGAACTGCTCGGGTGCGCTCGCAGGTCCTGCTGGTAACACGTAAAGCTCCCACAGAACAGGGCTGCAGGAAAACACAAGCTTCTCCATGTTAAATTCCGTCAATCTTCTCTCTTAGAAACCTGAATTGCTGCTGGCTTTGCAACTGGGATAGTGGCAAAGAGCTGAGAAGCCTTAATATTAGTGATGGGCTTTCTACTGTTCCTCTAAGAGTCTATGCAAGTTTGGCCAATCTGCGAGTCTCTAAATGTAGGAGTTTACACAGGCTCTGAAAGAGCTAAAATGTCAGAAGTGCCCTTCTCCACCGAACGCCCTCCTGGCCATCCTCACCAAGCTGCTTGTGCCGTTTAAGCCACTCAGGTGGCAATGCCCACAGAGTGGAGGCACAGACAGCTCCGGGCAACTTCTCATTAGTGCTTTTCTATGAGCCCTCCACCCCATTTAACACCCCGGATACCCAAAAGAACAAACACGGACCCACACATCAGCCTTTTGGGAAGGGGGATGTGATTCCCCACCAGAGTGCAGGCATGGGGAGGAGCATCATCACTGCCCATGTCAGAAGTTCCCATCAGATCCACATATCCAGTGTGGGACGTGGTGGCTCTTTCTCCCTGTCCTCGGTTAGTCAGCAGTACACTGTGTTTAAGACATTTCCACAGTGCAGAAGAGTAAAAACGCTACGGTTTTGCAGACAGGACATCCAGAGAATCGGAAATCCTCAGCTCCTACAATAATTTATCCTACAGGCTCAACAGTTTCCAATAACTCAACCGGTGAGGCAGGAAATCACCGGTCCAAATGGCCTATTACAGCCTTCACCATGACATCATCATGCCTCCTTGTGACAGAGGCACATACTTTAGATCAGGCTAAAGCATCTAAAGTACACCTTCTTGGGCAAGTTTTGCAGATCAAGCCCAATGTGTTTTGCCATGGAACACCCACCTCCAAACAGGCTTTTACAGTCTATAAGAGAAGTCAGCAGGTGAGCACCCAGGTCACAATGCAGATTTTAGCATGGCCACACATAGACAAAAGCGGGCTAGAAAGATAAGTAACTTTGTAAACCCTTTGTCCTCCTTTATAGGCAGCTTGCACGTAATTCTCCATAGCATACCCTGCTGCTTCTCTGCATTGCTCTTTCTTGGGTTAAGCATCCTAATGGTACTAATTATTTCCTATCACGTCAATGATCTGTTCTGAAGCATGTCTCCCTACTTCCCAAGATTTTAGCCTTAATATATGTTATGCCTGTTATGAACATGTACTTCATTTCCATGTGTTGGCTTGCAGAGTCTCGGATCCTTCCTGTAACACAGTGAGAGTCAGTTCTAAGTGAAAATGAAGGGGCTGTTGTGGTTTGTGGACTCAAGGAACAGAGAGAGTTCAAAGAAGAAAACTACAGATGCTCGTGGTGTAACACAGCGTTCGCTCCTCTGTTTTGACAAAGTGTCTACTTGCAAGTTAATGCAGCACGAAGAAGAGTGTGGATGCTCCTGGAGACAAACGATAAGAAGATATTGTTTGAACCTTGGTTAAGGTTTATTTAAAATGCCCAATCAAAACGAATGTCTCACGTGGGGACTTGAGCTCATGACACTGTCACAGGCTCGGAGGGCTGGAGTTTTACTTTCTTGTCAATGGGAACAAAAAGGCTGATTTGTGGAAGCACAATGAAAATAAGTGTTTGTTGAATTCCTTGCAGACATTTGACAGAGTTGATGCAGCTACACAAACACAACACGGCAGCTTCTGCAGCCTCTGAGGTATACCGTATACCGGCAGGGCACAACACAGATGTCTTCAAGCCACTTTGCATGAGAAATCTTCCCTACAGAAAACCCCTTTGTTTTCATTAATAAAGTGAAAGAATGGTGATTTCCACAAGCAATTTCCCTGCTCTGTACTGACAGCTTTTAACCACCCCAGTGCTGCATCTTGGGCTGTCACACGTAAAACCCATGCTGCACAGTGAGGAGCAGACAGGGCAGAGTGCTGTGCGAGAGGAAAGCCTGCAGCACACACTCAGCTGGAGTTTGGGTTCAACCCCGCTGCCTGACAACACGGAGCTGTTTTACCACGGGCCTGTCCTCTTTCATCTCCAGGAGCTGTGACAGAGAAAGCAAGCACTCTCTAATAGGATCAGACTGGTTTCTTGCACAGCTTTCAGGACGAGCACAAGAAAGAAGCCACCTTCAGGATAAACTCTCGAGGAGTCGTGAATAATCAAAGCACCTTTTAAACAAGTGAGAGATGTAGGAGTGCTGCAGGAACAAAAAGGCAGCTTTACACAGTCCATCTATTTAAAATACTGTTTACTTGTGATTTAACATTAATTAGCATTACATCTATGAGCGATTTCCGATAACATTTATATATTTTCCACAGGACACAAGAGTTGGCTGGCTCATTCTTTATGCCAAAGCAAGTAAATAGAGGCATTAGCAAAAGGTGCAAATAGTTCACGGGTTGCATTTTAAAAAATATTTATGCACATTGCATTCATTTAAGATATATTCTTAAAAAAGTTATGAAAAGCGTCGTTCACAGGTTACTGTTTCTACATCTGTTGTAATACAACACAAGTAATGTAGAACATAAAAAGAAACAAAACCCCAAAGTTAAGCAACTGAAAGTTTCCACTATGATTAAAAACACTGATTCCAGTACTTAGTGATAGCTAGAAAATTGTTTCCAGGATCCATTCCAACATTGCGTTATCACACTTACACAGTCAAAGCTAACCAGCCCCCAAACATGCTATAATCAACATTTGTGCATGCCAAACCACTCTCCAGCCATATTTAACAATTATATATGGTATAATATTTCAACCGGCAGTTTGGGAATCACATGGATCTTTAAAATGTACTTCCTATTGCGATGGCTGATTTACAGACGATTTGACACAGCAAAGAAAACCCTATGTTAATTTTCTATGTTTAGTTTGTATTTACAATACAGTAAAAGTACTAAAATGACAACATCAGTAAAAATGAGTAAGTGGCAGTACCACCCTTACCCATGGCACTAGGCTCTGGTTTGCTCTGGGTTCACCCAAAGGACAACACGGATTCATGAGACCCTTTTACAATTCAAATGAAAGCGAAGAAGAAACCCAAAGTGTTGCACTCCACATGAATCCATACAAATGATTTCAAACGTCGAATATGGAAATGTCACTTTGCTGATTTAATAAAAATATCCCACAATCCATAGCATATATTTAAAAAAAATAATCACCAAACTTTTACTTTCTTTTGTTTCTTCCTATTTTCTTACTATTTCACTTTCCCTTTTAACAGTTTTGTTTCCTTCATTTGGTTATGTTAAGAGATTATTTTTCTTCATTCATTAGCAATACCATGAGAGAAAAATAAAACAACCCACAAGTAATTTTTAAACGTGAATCCAGTTCAGCTTTATATGCTTTTATTTTCTGACTCCTAAGTCCCTGGATTCCTGAATTATATTTAAGTATACTCTAACCCAAGCATTCTTAAATACACTCTACTATTAAATGCTTGGTTCACATGCTTATAATACCTTTATACTGAGTGGTATACAAACATTTGAACATATAAAATCTTCTTTTTGTTTTGCCAGTTAAACTAAATTATCAATGTTAAGTGTATAAAACCCCCCTTCTCGAAAAATAAGGGTGTTCCCCCCCCCCCAACTGATAGAATAAAAAAGAAGTCTTCAAAAATTATATTTCACTAAAATGAAATATTTGGCAAAAAAGTTATTGAAGAATGGAATTCTTTAGACATTTTGTATAATTCCAAATAAACTTTCTCTTACACAGTTTTTTCCCTAATATTATGTGCCAGTGTATAATAGCTCTATATGATCTAATCTTAAAAAAGATTTAAAGGTGTGCTGTTAATATGCACCCACTCAAACAGGGGCACAGAAACCAAATATATGGTCAAAATCACAATACAAAAATGTATGAGCTGGTTACCAAATGAGACAGCAGTTTGGAAAAGTCCTATGATCACTCAACAGTAATAAAGACTTTAGCTGTACTGATCATTATAAGGTCTGCAAAATACTCCAAGCAGAACTTGCTGCCGCATACTGTGATGGTATTTAATCTTGCTATGATGGGAATTGAGCACCTGCCAGTGTAGTTCTACATGAAACTAATGAATGTTTCCAATCCTCATAGCAACTTTGGACACAGTTAAGCGAGAGATGAACTAACTTTCAATTAGCATGAAAGGGTTTCTTTGTTTTTTGTTTGTTTAGTTGGTTTTCTTAAAGCAAAACCTCTTCCAGTTCCTTTTTGTTTAGGTTAAAAGTCCAGTTACTGCACACCCCTACCACTACGCTGTTATTGGTCAACTTAAACGTTTAAAATGTGCAATGTCTCCTCACAACAGAGCTGCACTTATGCTTCTACTTTCTCCTTCTTCTTGCTCTTTTTCAGGAAAGAAGGGGTGCGGAATTTCTTCTTCTTCTTTGATGGAGATTTGGAAGGCGACCCTTCAGGGGAGAGGGCCTCTTCTATCTTTTCAGAGCTTTTAATCGTGATCTCCACGCTCTCCACAGTACTAGTGGTTAGCTGACTGACCCTCTTGGTGAGATCTTCCACGTCATGTGCATCATCCTTGCCATTCACCACCACAACTGGCAACTCCACAGATATTAGGTTAGCATTCTGGGTGTAGAGATCTTCATGGTTTTCTGAAGGAACAGACAATTTCACAATTATTTCTGTACACCACCATGCAGAAAAACCCAGTATTGAAACAAAGTCTGTCAGTCTGGATTGTGATCCAAAGAAGGAAACCCGAAGTGCTTAGATGCGTTTTTTCCCCTTTTATCCACACTTTAACTCGTTGTACGCAGACAATGCTTTGAAAGTGTCATTCAAGGAAAACAGGGTAAAAAAACCCTAATCTTATCTCTGGCAGGTATATGCACAGCTCAAGCTGTATAGGGTATATACAAATACAGTCCGCATATACATGTAGTCTCGAGCACATTCAGAATTACATTTCACTGCAAGAGATTACTTTATGAAAATGCAGCCATTCCATACAGATGTTTTTGGAGAACTAGCCTTTCAAAATGCCTTCTCAGACTTGTCTGGAAAAGTCTTGGGCAAAAAATCCTTCTCTTGACACTTGCAGTAAAATAAAACCACAATTGATTCCCTCCACCTTATTAATATCTACGTTGCAACCTAGACCTGTGTTGGTTTCTGTTTGTCAGAACTAAGCATCAGAAATGAATTGGGAAACACAGTTTTTTAGACAGAGTCCCACCCAGACTTGATGGAAGTGGGCTCTTTTTAGCTCAATTGACTTCATGCAAGTGTAAGAACGCAGCAGAAAAGCGGATGACTCAGGTTATCAGAGTCACTGGCATTGTACAGAAATTGCATGGAATACCTTCTAATTTTTCTGGGACATTTTGCGGGGATTGAGTTTGTGACTGAATTTGTGACACAGATGAACCGTCATCTGAGAATAATTCCTGTTCAGCATCTGCAGGACAAGATTTGAATTAGTAGCCATGCAAAGTAAAAATCAAGCAAGAATGTCAGTGCTAGTGCTACACGATTTACAGCTCTGCATTGTGTTGCTCATGCTGACAACATCAGGAAGTTACAGTACAAACTTTAAACTCCACAGAATTATAGATTTACACATTTATCTGCTAACAATCATTATATATTAGTTCTTTAATAGAAAACGTTAAAAAGAGTGACAGGGTTCCATTCCAAGTAGCATCTGTTTCATCTGTTACGTCACACAGTTTGCTGTTACAGTAAGTTATTATGCTATGCCCTGAACATGATATATAGTAACATTGTTTTATTACACAATATTAGTGGAGAAGAATGTATAGTAAGTGTTATTGTTTAATAAAATATACATATATAGAGAAAAAACAACCTTGAATTAGTAATCCCCTGTGTGACAGTGGTATTGGAAGATGTAAAAAGTGAAAGCAGATGAGTCTTGAACATTGGGACAACAGAATTAAAACTAAAGAAGCCAAGACCAAACATCTCAGTAAACTTTTGCCCAGCTGGGCACAGACCTGAGCTACTTGATCTAACTTTGATACCATCTTTGAGGAGAAGGAAGTTGGACTAATATGACCTTCATGGGCTCTTCCAACCTAAGTTATTCTATGTTTCTGACAAAAGAAGTCATTATGTTAGTGTGATTTTGTCAACCCCATTTCTGTGCAAACCTCCTATTGCTTTAATGTTAGCACCAACCAAAGTGAAGAAAAAAAACCAAGCTCCAAATCAACAACATTTAATAAAAATATCTGTTGTCTCAAGGAATGATTAGTTCAAAGTAGTTGTCAATGGTACACACTAATAACTACTAATTATACAGTAAAAATTAACTCATTCAATCCCAACACTTAAAAACACACTACTGACCTTCCAACCCTTGCTGCTTGCGTTCAATTGTCTTCTTGTACTCTTCCAGTTCCTTTTCTGTGAGATGGCTGAATGGGTTGGGTGGTGCTGGTGGTGCATGCTCATCATCTTCAAATTGCATTGGCTAGGAAAGAGAAAATCACGACATGTAACAGTTGAAAAGAACAAAAGCAGCAAATAGTCAAGCAGGATGTACGTGGTTAATGTCTCTTTTTTTTTTTCCCCAAATTTTGGTGACACCAGATTGAGAAGGAATACAGAAGAAAACCACAAGATGTATCCAGACAAAAATTAACCATTTAATAGGCATTCACATAGTAATGAATATTAAGTACTGAGCTTTGAATCACCATCCTTTTGCTGCACAACAATCATATTTGAGGGTTGGGGGTTTTTTGTATCAAGTGGGACAGATTTAAAGTAGAGATCTGCCTCAACAGACCCTTTAGAGAAGTAAAACTCCTTTAACAAGAGGGATTTAAAAATAAGGCTTCTCATATTTTCTGCAAATGCCTCAACTTCTAAGATTTTTCTTTGCAGGAAAGCAACTGTGCTCATTCACCAGTTTAGGAATCTAACTGGAAGAGCTCTTCCAAGAGGAAGAAAGAATACTCATTTAGAAAAATATTCTTTTTGCCTGAAATAAATAAGCACACTCAGTGTTATCACAAAAGAATACTGGAAATCAAAATGAGGAAACAGATGTACTATTTCATGGATAGCTGGAAACCTCGTAGCTTTATAGGATTCCAATTACAATTCATCACAGTTTGTTAGATGGCCTTATTAGGGATGGCTGTACTGTTTGGAACTGAGTCTACTCTACTCAAGAAGAGATTAGTGTGGACAGGTCTCCCAAAGAGAAGAACATTTCTAATGAAAGCTGCCTTCTACATGGTCCCACCTCACCTTTTAAATTCAGTTATTCTGAGTATTATTTCCTTTAGCAGAATTTGCACAGACTGATGAAAAGGTGATTTTTGGCACCGTGCATTCAAAATTCATCCTTTTTGGCTTAAATTGTCTTAGGCAGGGATCCTACTTCACTAATATTAACAGTAGGCAAACTTACCATGCATATCTCCATTTGAAACTAACATTCCAAGCGTTTGAAATGAAACATGACTGAAGTGTATTACACATCCAGAATCTGGCACTAAAATAATCAGTTCTAACAGAGCATTTGGAAAGAAAATGACCCAAACTGATGTTTGAAAGACAACATTATTTATGGAAAAAATAACCCAAACATTTATAAATCAATGAATTATGTCTCACTCACCGGACTTGGCTTTTTATCTACCACAATCCCAGCGAGCAGTTGAGACTGTGGTCCTGCTGTCTTTAGGTCATATCGGTTTTGCTCCCTTATCTATATAGAGAAAATAAACTGCATTAGAAACAGGTATTTATCTTTACCAAATTCCATGCCCATCATCTTTATAAAGCCAGTACCCCAGGCCGCAGTGAATGGCTGGAGGATCAAGCTGTATGCTGCTGCACCTAAAAATTAAGAACTCGCTCCTTCTACCTCTGGATACACTGCATATGTTGTTTTGCCCTTTGAGTACTCCCAGATATTCACCCTCATCCCAGCTCCTGCACTTCATGGAAGCCAATGTTTAGAAATGAGCTCCAAGAAACAGCGTGGCTCTGAACCTGTCCTCTCCATCCCATAAAAGACACATGTTAAGATACTACAGAGATCTCTGCAGTTACAAAGGTTTACAAAGGTTTCCTTCTGTGACTAGCTCACTATTTTCCCCAAATCAGCAGCCTTAGCTTCACATTGTCACTGCTTAAGAGACTGACAGATCAGATGTAAATGCAAGTACAGACCATATTAAAATAAGATCCATAGCAGAAAAATAGGAATAAACTATCTAATGGGACAGTGACATGCATAAATCTAAAAATCATTTTCTGGGGCTTGTACTGTTAAGCTCTAGATGATTAGTGGGTGCCTTTCCACTTCTAAGGAAGGGAGTTTCTCCTTCTAGCTCCAGTTCAGTCCCCATGGACACTGATATGGTGCTTTCCATGAAAGAAAAGAACATGTAATCAAATGGAAAAGTGTCCTGAATATCTGTTATTATAGTTATGTCTAGGGTGGAGTATTTGGCCATTCTGACAGTCAGTGTTTTACGTGCTGGAAAGGAAAAGCAGTGAGATATTTGTGTTTAGAGAGAGATCCAACAATGATCTCCCATTTTGTCTTTTTACTGCCATTATGAAGCAGACTGGACCACAGAAGCTCCACCTTAATAAGTGCTAGGCAAATTAATACAGAACAGAGTGACACTGCAGTCTTGAGACTGAATTGTGCTCTAGATGACATATAGCAATTTGGTTCATACTGACACCTAATTATTCACTAAATATAATGCTAAATAGCAGGGTCTACCATTCCCAATCTATCATTTCCAGAGTTAACACTCATAATTTTTCAAACTATTGCATTCAAAACTTATATATATATAGCATATGTGTTTATGAATTTTATGTATATCAGACATTTAAATAAATGCTTTTTAGTGTCAAAAAAAGGTAAGTGATTTCTTAGCAAAATCAGAACATTTGAATATGTTATTTTACTGCTGTGCTGGATCATTACTTGAACATATAATTTTATTCGGGAATGTTACAACTTTCTTTTCATCACACTTTTACCTTATTTCTCTTTTCCAGCACTTCACTTGGGTTTGTGTTTAGAGGAACAAATTGGTTTGGATCTTCAATTTTGATCGGTGTTCCTCCGCTAGTCTTGGAGGAGTCATCAGCTTTCATCCACTTAAAGAAAAAACAACCGAAAAAAGCTAAACACACCAGCACGAAGGGGAGGAACAATTTTCAGCACTGTCTTCGTGTTAAAGAAGAGTTACAGAGAAAGGACTTTCTGACTTTATTCTCAATTCCACGCGCCACCCACAAAACAATCCCAACTCCTTGCAGGTTTGTGTGTTTGCCAAGAGGATGTAAGTCGCCTTGAACATCAAGACTGCTTTTTGTAAGCAGTGAAATACATTCCTTAAGAATGCAGGGGTTTAAATCAGCGGCTGAGGGCATTCCACCCAAACTTCACTTTAAAAGCTCGCTAGCCTGCCAGCAGGAGGAGCTGCTGCTTTTACAGTACTACTACTACGACTGGGAGCAGCCTGATAACAAATAACAGGCTTCGTAGTCCTAAAAGAGCCACCTCTCTCCATGCTGCAAACACAGTGAAAGCATCTTTGGTGAGCCAAAGGAGAAGGAAAAATCTTGATCAGCATTAAAAGTAGAAGCATGAACAGGCTCTTCGAAGTCTGTTTTCAGTAGGCTCACAAACAGGAAAGGGGCAACTAGAGATGATTAGAGCTTGTATCTCCCATTGATAGAGAACAGAACAACCCACGGGTGATTTAAAACCTTACTATGTTTGGTGGATAATTAATAGCACAGAAAAATATGGTAGAAAAACCGTTTTCTACTTCAGGAATCAGAAGAGCTAGTAACAAGAAGGAGATTGTTATTAGCTTCTATCATAAACTGTTACTACTCTTAACAGTTAAAACCCCTTCCCCAACCAGAGGGGCCCTTAATACTAACGTCATTAAGTCTCCTCAAAGCCTATTTTTATTTGCTGGATATACTTATTTGCTAATCCTGTTAAAGATTTCTTCATATAAACTGTGTGTAATATACTTTCAAGTAGTGCAAAAACTATGTGACCTCCTAAAATACCTACTTACCGTGATCTTAGTCCTGGGACTGGTTTCCCCATTCCAGGACTCCTCAGGCACATTAACTTTCAAGTATGTGTTTGGAGAGTTCAGCCATCTTGTCTTTTCTCTTTGTTGCCTCTGTGCTAGGAATTTCAGGGGGGAAAGGGGGACTGTATCATCTTCAAAGGAAAAGGCAGTCACAGTGGCTGGGATCTCCACATCACTCTTGTGTCTGGGTTTTTCCCTGACTAGGGGTTGCCTGTAGGCATAGCCAGTTCTGTATCCCTATGGAGGAGGAAGAAAAAAAAAGGAAAAAATGTTTTAAAAAATAATAAATAATAAAACTAATCAGAAAAAAGGTACCCAAAGAAGTCATGGAAGCTTTGTGTGCTGCTCTATATGCACTAGAGGTCCACTGAGCTCTTCAGAGACTGGGCTAGTGGTGTTGCCCATCATTCATTCATAGTATTAGCATTCAAGAGACCCATTTAAAATACAGTACAGCAGCAACTGGACAGGACCCAACTCACACTTCACCTTCCTCCTACCTTTGTGAATGCATGACCACCAAATGATCCCCTGCTCAGGTTGTGACCTAGGCAGCATTCATGAGGACATTTATCTCTCTTGAAAAATGGCACATCCTCATTGATGACACTCTCCCATACCCTCACTCTTATATGTAATGAAGGCTGTTCCAGAATTCAGAGTGCAGTGAAATGGATATTTCAAACAAATAGTAACTTTCCCTCTTATTTCCTACTAATAGAGTGAATAAAAAAATATAAATGGAATCTGTTCTATTTACTAGGTAGCCATGAAAATGTATTTTTACTGCTAAGCTACTGTAAAGAGCAAGTGTGCTTGTGAGATGGGCTGGACAAAATTTAAGTTCAAAACATTATAAATTCTCATCAAGGCATAATACTACTGTCAGATACAGTGACATAGCAAGAAGTAAACCAAGGAGAAGAGATTTCATCTACAACATTTACATCTAACAGTTACTCTATCTTAATTTTCAAACTCACAGCGAAACCAGAATCAATTGTTTGCTTTACAGAAGGTAATCCTACACTCAGAGCTTACAGAGACTATATGGACAATGCCACCAACATGCTCTCACCAGGTTGTCCAGCATCCGCATGAGTGCTTCAAATTCTTGCTCCCCAACTTTCCATTTCTGTTGCGAAGCCATATTAACCCCACCACCTCCAGCTGCTGCCACACCATGTGTGAAAGGCTTGAACTTCTGCAGATCCAGTAGTAGGAGATTGTCTATCCCACCTGCTCCAGCTAATGCATGAACCTAGAGACATGAATGAGTATATTTCATTTGTGGAAAAGCTTTTGGACTCTCTGCTTTTCCGAGTTCACAGGAGAAACACACTTAAACATATGTTGCAGTTGTTTCTCAAGCTAGTTTTCTATGGTGCAAAAATGTATTTAAATATATAGCAAGCGATTCTTGTGGAAAGGATGATAACAACTGCTAAAAATTGCACTTCAAGAGGAGCAGACTCAGACACTAGCTTCCAGAGTACCTTAAAAAGGTCTTTCCTGCATCATAAGACTAAAAACTTCTCATTTTTATACCCATTTCAACATGAATGAGTGATCAAATGCAAAATAAATGGCAGGAAAAGGGAGGAAAGGAAAGGAGCAGGAGTCTGCCATTTGCATCTCCAGTCACCTACTTGGGAGAACAGGGTCACTGGATAACAAGAGCAAAGGGATGAAGTTTCTGGGGGTATGTTCAAGAGTCACAGAAGGTGAGGACCCTTTCAGTGGTCTCTCTCCCCAGGTTATAGATAATATCTAGATACTTAACTAGGTAGCTGACAAAAGAGGAACAATTGATTTTGGGACACACATTCTTTTCAAATACCCTATCCTCTACCATTGCTCCAAAGACCTTTTGTTTATTTGGTTTTACAAATATTTGTGATCATAGTGAGAAGCTTCTTTTCTTGTCACAATATTCAGCTTTGATAAACAAGCTGGATGTCAAGAAACTCACGTTTCCCACATGCAGTGAGCACCACTGAAGCTATTATCCAACAGATTCTCTGCATGAAGCTCACCCTCCACAGCATGGAACAAAACCTGTATCCTTCAGCGTGCCACTTCAAAGTGACACCCTTTCTAGGAAGACTGTATTTGTGCTCTTCCTTCTCTCTTTTCCCCCATAGTTCCAATTTCTCTGACTTGGTATATGATTACTGGATTCCACAGTCACAAATATTCTGTAATATTACAGATCTTCCCATCTGGATGCAATCTGTAACTCAGCAGTAGAAATTATTGAAACAAGATACAGATAAATTCTCTCTCACCTGTGTTTCACAGGCCAGTTGCACATTGAAAATATAGTGGAATGCTTCTTCCAGTGTCTCTCCTAGTGCTACCACACCATGGTTTCTCAATACTAATACCTAGTAAATGAAGACACTAATGTTAAATGGTAGAAACTGTCATAGTACATGAAAATGGTTTGTGAAGAGCATGAATCAGGTTGAATACCTTGCAACTGGGTCCAAGAACTTTCTGAAGCTGAATTCTCTCTTCTTGTTCATCAAGAGATCCCTGGTAATTGTAATAAGCAACATCTCCCAGAATCAGGGCCTCTTGTGATATGGGAAGGATGCCACACTTCATAGATGAAACCTGTTTCAAGAAAATTAATTACTTGCTGATAATGAGCAAAAAATGCAATCCTTAAGCCCCACACCTCAACCACCCAAGGCTTAGCAGGATGTGTTGCTAGAGGACATACAAAGTCTTTATGGTTAAAGCTTAGAAACAATACCTTTTTTTTGCACATACACCCCCACCCAGTCTAGTTTGCAATAGGGTGATAGAGCTGCTGCTACCCAACCTAGAGACAGCCATTACAAGGAAAGACAAATTATCCTAGCTGAGTTAATTTCTGTGATTTGTATCCATGTTTAATTCTCAGTGTAAGCCTACGTAATGTTTCTTCCTTTTTTCCCATGTTTATAACTTCAAAAAGCTAGTATAAAATAAGGTATTTCTTTTTCTGTCTGTAGTCAAGGAATGCATGTGTATGCATTTAAATATAAAATAATATGAAGTTATCTATTTATCTCAAACCAATTCTTTCAAGTCTCCTTACAATTTTATCATTGTTATACAGACTGTTTTAAGCTTGTATGTTAACTATGACTTTTTTAATAGCGAGGTAATCCAAACTGAACATAACTACTAATTAAGCCACTTAAAAATGAAGTTGCATAATGCAAATGATGCAGAAAAGCAGAGAATCCAAAAGCTTTTCCATAAATAATGATGTATATAGCACATTGTATGGTCTAAGATGCTCTAAATGAATCCTGCGTAAACTGCGTACTTTACAGCTCCTAACCCAAGTACACGTGTATCCGAGCACCCATTTCACTGTGATGGGCTAGTCTTCTTTCTCTGCTCATTTGATAACCTCACACTTTTCTTTACCAGTGGAGATTCAATGTAGAACAAAAATAAAACTGCCCCAAGCAGTGATTCAGATATGTGCTCTAAGTTATGAGGTAAACCTGTTTTCTTTTACTCTTTATGCTAGAAAGATGACTTACAGCTGCCGTTGCAGGTGTATGTATGTGTATTACACATCTGACATCAGGGCGTGTGGAGTAGATGGCCACATGTGGACTGAATCCTGCATTGTCAATACTTAGACTCGTACTTCCCTGGTCAACTACATCTCCCAGGATGTTTACTTTAATCTGGAAAAGTCAAACAAAGGAACAATATTTAAACCAGTTTGCAAAACCTCCTCCCTTGACACTCCTCCCTTTCTTACTTGGTACCAAATTTCCCCCCACATATTTATGGGTCAGAGCATTAAAAAAATTAGCAGAAACCATGATTCTGTGTGTCAATAAACTATCTTGCTGTCCAAACCCTTGAGAGCTATTGGAAGTCCAGCCATGGAAGATAAGACACTGATACAGCACATATTCCTCTTTGGTCTAACCGACCTTTCCTTGTTTCTGCCTTTCAAAACTGAATTTCATTAACATTTCCTACATTTTAAAGATGAAGACAGTTCATTCTCTGAGAATTTTCCAATAAGAAAATTAAATGCATGGGGAATTTTCAATTTCATGGGAACATTAAAATAATATTTCAGGATCCACAAAAAACAACAGCAGGGTTATACCAGGCCTTGTTCTCTTGTTTGTATTTTGGTTCTGAGTTTGTTGGTGTAATGTTATCAGTCTCAACCTGCTACCCCTTTCAAGGGGGTAATTTCTTTATAGATACATACTGACATGGAGAACATATGGTAGGTTCTGAACCAAAGATGCATGATTTAGCAGCTACCACTGCCTAAATGGCAGCTTGTAACTTCACCCAGCTCCTTTGTTTGGCCTGGAGAAGATTATTCAACTTTATTTCCCCATGTATAAAGATAAGAGCTGATTCTACTAACACTACTCCTACAGAGTCATTTCATATGTATTACCATATTGTCAGGTTATAAAAAATCGTTGTTACATTGAGGCTATTTGATGAGCTTCATCAGATGGGAAAACAAAATGTTGCTGCTCCGCATTGAAGCTGAAGACAAAGCAACAGAAAGCGAAGCTAAACCCAAGAAGAAATGCTGAGGACAAAGCATGCTAGTATCTAAATAGTTCATCAGCTTTTCCTCTGGTGGGTAAACATTAAAACCCAAATAACAGCATAATTATAGTTTAGAAGACCATTTCATCAGCCACAAAAGTTTGTTAGGTAACAGGTTAAGCCTTGCTGGTTATTACAGCAGGTGAATCACATACCAAATTAGAAGCTGAAGCTTCAGAAAAAGACAGACCTCTTGGAATGATTAGAATATGGTCGTGTTCTTTGCTCACTCTTACCTGCAAAGGAGGAAGAAAATGGATTAATAATCTACTTTTGAATATGCATTATTCAGGGGGGAAATTCATTTGAATGAGTAGGTAAGATTCCAGTTTTTAGACTCTGAAATACTTACTGTGATATAGGCATTTGGCAAATGTGCCCACCCAAACAAGTCGGCCAATCTGTATAAACTGGCTAACTTGCAGCGAGTAAGTTTTTCTCCCTTAACAAACGAGGAGGTATCTATCCCAGGTAGATCATTGATAGGAGTAATCATCCCATGGCCTGAAAAACAGATTAAAAAAACAAGGGGATAATGACCAGTTGGACAATTAAATAACTCCTAGTTATGCCATGACTTTCCAGAAGGCATGTATTTTATTTGGTAGCATAGCAGTACCAACAATCCATATACTTGGAACTGCACTGCTGGGATTTCTAAGGTCTCTACCAAAACCCCTCTTATTTTAAGACAGTGGGATTCATACCTCCAAATTTCAGTTTTCATCTCTTTTTCAAAGATGAAAGAAGTGA
Organism: Psilopsiagon aymara; assembly: GCA_024733675.1. Lineage (NCBI taxonomy): Eukaryota > Metazoa > Chordata > Aves > Psittaciformes > Psittacidae > Psilopsiagon > Psilopsiagon aymara. The sequence goes on along the minus strand of JANRGW010046492.1, from coordinate 1,769 downwards.
AATAGAGATTTTCTTTGAAATACCACTCAGATCTGAAGCTCTCTTCTGATTCAACATCCTATTTAGGACTGGAGCTGAGCTACAAGACATTTGTCCCTAATGAAGTAGTTTTACAGATCACTTTGTAAATGACAGGAAAACGCACTCGGGCTGGACTTCTGACACCAGTGACACTAATTTGAAAAAGTGTTTCTGTCTTAGCACTTAAATTTAGCCCCAATGAAGAAATGAGAGTTCTCGAACACTTGGACAGATCACTTCTTAACAGTGAAATTATAAAGATCAATTTACCTCTTTGAACTGTAACTACACAAACATACCCCATTCTCTTTCATGAATGCATGATACCCCTTTGAGAGCTCCAGCCTTTGTTTAGAAGGGAAAGTTACGACCAGAAGAGGTAAAAGTCATTTTGGTTTTCAACAAAATGGGTGTGCGCTTTGAGATTAGGCACCCTGTCTGAGTCCCTGGGCAAACACAGCAGACGCAACAGTTGGACCCACAGTCTCACTAACCGAACAGAGACATGGGGATGAGATTATTTGGATTCTCTGTTGTTCTCTTCTACTTGTTTTGTTAAATGAACTCTGAAGTGCATTTTGGGACCAGTTCTCAAAAGATTCTGAATGCTGACAGCTGCTGCTGTACTTCAGGCTTGTAAGCTCCCATATGATGTCCACCCACAGAATTTAAATTGACTTTCATGTTTCAGCTCTTCATGACTTGGAAAGAAGAACTTGGGTGTTTACTGCAAGATCCTAGCGACATCTTTTTAACTCAAGTGCATACTACAAGCTGGTTTTAACTGTGGGAGCTGTTTATGTAATGATTCAGTTTGAAAGTCTATTCTCCCCCCTCTTTTTCTTAAAAAACAATTTATATGCAAGAGTAGGAAAATAAACAATCCTAATGGTTATGTATTTCACATCTCAATTTATGCTTGTGTCAAACTGCTAACAGTAAAAGGGCACAGCGTTTTGTTCCCTACTTCAGTTTAACTTTTGTTAGCAAATTCTAGAATAACTGAGTGTGAGGATGCCAAACATTCTGGATATCACTACACAAATAAAGGAGTTTGAAAGAAAGAAGCCTGAAAAGCAAAGTTAAGACCACCATCTGTACTTCTTCACAGCTGAAGCAAGCTTTGAGAGAACTTTCATTCAAAGAAAGAGGAAAACACAGCATTACTAAATCCTGCTGATAATAAAAAAAGGAAGAGAAAAAGTGCAATTATGTGTATAATTCACTTACTGAGTGACGATGAGGAAAAACCTGCAAAAGAGCTTGCTGTAATGTAGTCAGCAATCTGCTGTAACGCAAGCAGTCCAGTGGGGTTATTGCCCTTCTTCATCTGTTCTTGAATAAGGCATTCCAGATCTTCTCTAAAAGCCTGTAGAAACATTTGAGAATCATCAAGGAAACCTGGCTTTGATAGATGTAAATTATAGGTGGGGCTGGTAGCTTTGCTTGTTATTAATTCAAATGTTACATGAAACTTCCCCCTAGACTTCGTTTTTATCTGCTTATAAGTTTGCCAAACTTTAACCATCCAACCTAAACTTTGTATGTTAAGTACTGGCAATTTTTGGTGCAGGAGGAGGGAGTTTGGTCACAGAGGGCTAACAAGAAAAAATGTATTTCTGTAAATAACAACAAAAATCATTTCTATCAATAATAGTTTCTCATAATTTCGAGACCTCACTTGGAGTATTGTGTGCAGTTCTGGTGTCCTCAAAGTAAAAAGGACATGGAACTGTTGGAACAAGTCC
>JANRGW010046486.1:12941-33809 GCA_024733675.1 Psilopsiagon aymara | reverse complement strand
GCTGAGAAAGTTGGGGCTGTTCATCCTGGAGAAGAGAAGGCTGCATGGAGACCTCATAGCAGCCTTCCAGTATCTGAGGGGGCCTACAAGGCTGCTGGAGAGGCATTCTTCATCAGGACAGAGCTAATGGAATTAGACTCAAAGAGGAGAAGTTCAGGTTATCTATAAGGAAGAAGTTCTCCACTGAGGGTGGTGAGGCACTGGAACAGGTTGCCCAAATTTCTTGTAAATTCTTCATTGTTGGCAGTGTTCAAGGCCAAGATGGACAGGACTTTGTGAGAGATGGTCTTGTGTGAGGTGTCCTTGCCCATGGCAAGGGTTTGGAACTAGATGATCTTAAGGTCCTTTTCAACTCCAACTATTCTACGATTTTATGAAAATAATCATGCCAGTTACATTTTGTGGCAAGCAAAAGTAAACCTCCCACTAGAGATTGCAACCAGCGGGTGCAACCCAGGCATCTAGAATAAAAATGACTAATATTTTCAGTTTCAGGCTGGTAAACCTTTTTCTCTGAACAGCACAAATGGAAGACCTCCAGTGTATTAACCAACATGTACAAATTCCTAAATACTTCTTAATGTGTGGCTGCAACTCAGCACAGGGTTTTCGTATTGTGGTACTTCAGTGAACTCCACATGTTTAGAAGCCTATAGGCAGTTACGTTACATATGAGATTTTATCACTTGAACAAAGACAGTGCATCTCCTACATAGATTTCTTTTTATGTGATTTGCTGATGTCCATGTGATAATCTCAGGCTGCTTTCCTGCTGGGAAATTATTGATTCATCAAGTTCTTTATTTCACCAGGAAAGCTGTGTGTGAAACTATCACAAGAATATCTTCAAAGACATGCATGTCAGGTGCTTCTAAATTAATTATACACATCAGTATATTTCTGCTGTATAACATACATCTATCGAGTAAACTTCCTATGGTTCTTTCTCAGAGGGCTCTTTTCATTTTACAGTCTTTACAACACATTGACTTTGTAAAATTAATAAAGAAGCAATACATTTGGGTTTGGATATTTTGTTTTGTTAATTAATGTGTTACAAGCTTTGTATAGGAGACTGACCTCAGATTTTACTATGGCTTCACAGAGTTTCTGTCGTTTGATTATTTGATTTAATATGAAGACAGAGGAAAGGATGAATAGTGACAGAATATTTTTCTTCTCTTGTATGTAATTTCTATCTGTGATAAGTAAATGGAAGGTAAAGGAGCTACCCACAGATGACTGTTATGCCATGTCTGGAAGAGTTGCAGCCTAAGCCTGACTCTCAATGCCAGCAGTCAACTGCAAGTCTTGTCTGCAACAAAGATTCCTAGTTTCCCCCCTCCTGATGTTTCTGATCAGATGTTTTCTGACAATCCTAAGGCTATGTAAGGTCAAAAATCCAAAAGTGTAAATTCTCAAAGAACATGTACCATAGCATGTATCTAATATAATTCACTGAAAATATATTAGCTATACTTATTTTGATGTCTGTGCCATTTTGCTGAATTTTATTTAAGAATTTGTTGTATGGGAGTTTTTCAGTGTTCTTTTAAAAAAGAGGAAACATTATGAATGCTATGCTTAAAATGATCACCAGATAAAGTAAATTTGATACAGTTATCAGTAGATAATTGCAGACAAACAAAATGTATTTTGCCTCTGTCAAACAGATCAACATTTCCACTATGCATTATAAGCAATAATATTATTTTCCTGAAGTACAGGATTTTGCCTGCTTATTCTGATATTGTGGATCGGGCAACCGAATTTTTAATTTATTTTTTTTTCCGGCTTCAGAATTTCTGTATGTTTAGCCATAAATAGCTTCTACATAGATTGTTTTTTCAAACACTTCACTCTGTGTGTGATTTGAAAATTGATCACAAGGAAAATGAGAAAGGACGCTAATCAAACACTAAAAAAAAAAAAAAAAAAAAAAAAAAAACCAAACTGAAATAATCTCCCCTACTTTATAATCATAATGTCAGGAAGTTCAATATTTCTGCTCAAACAAAAAGGCTGGTAGACATATTTACCAAAGACCTTATGATGTTTGCAGTCGACTTTGCAGAAGACAACATTTTTAAAACCTTTACAGTTTCTGGCAGGTGTCATGCATTCTCCTGGGAATTAGTTTTATTCAGATATTGTCTTTCATTTGAACTTCAAATCCCTTTCCTTTATTTTAGAGAGTGCTTTTTAATAGGTTTTGGAGATTAAAACCTTTTTATTTCTGTCGTTATAATACCCACCACAAACTTACTTTTGGGATATAATTACCAGTAATTCTTTAGCAGTAAAGGTAAAGAATATTCTAGTTTTTAAGAGGGAGAAAGAAAGAGGAGGAGGTATAAACATAGTATGAATCACACAAAGAACTATAATGCATGATCTGTGCCTTTTTTCTTTTTCTGAATAAAGCAAAGCCAGATACTTTCCTGCCTTTCCATTTCTAGTCCCAAAGAGACCAAATTGTACTATAAGTAGGCAAAAGATTGTGTTTAGTTAGCCTTAGCCTCAGTGAAAAAAATGTGTTAAGATTTACATTTTTAAAGGGAAAAACTATCTGAAGATAACTTAACTGCTCTTGCTTTTTTAAAGCCTCACAGGTCGGCAAAATGTGTAGATTCCAGCTTCCTAGATTCTCGATTTATAGCATGAATAAATTTGGGAAAAACACAAGGAATTTCTGATGCTCAGAAAGAGGTTCATCAAAGAGTGGATAATAAATTTTGTGCTTTTTAATTTAGAGATTATGTTTCATTCCATAGCTACCTAAAACTAAGCTCAATGTAAAATTAAAATGGAAAAAAAATCTTTAAATAGTTAATAACTGAATTCAGGCTGCCAAAAGAAACCTAGTGTTTTGGTAATGAGAATGATATAGTCTTTATTTTTAGAACTGATAAGCACTATTTTCCCTGGTTTCCTAAAAGGAAGGTTTCAAAGAATCTTCTTTCCATCCTCCATGGTTTACCACAGCTCACTTGGCAGCTGAATGACATTGTCAGCAAAGAGTCCTCTCTTTGATTTTCTCCCTCAGAAAAGATAAGAATTTCCTCAGGCACTCTGACAGCTGAATGGAAGTATGTCCACCTTTTTGCTTATTTGCCTTTTACTCTAGAAATGCTGGATAAACAAAATGCCTGTCCTTTCAGCAAGGCTTTTGGCTGTTTCATGCTGAACCACATGCCTGCAGTTCCGACCCATAAATTTCCACACTGCTAGTGTTTCCAGCTATCTGCTTCTTACCCAGCAGCCCACTATGATGTTGTGCCTTGTGGATTCCTCTGTGCTAGTGTAGGTTCTATTTCTGCTTTAGGGTCTTTAGAACACTGTTTTCATTCATTACAACCATTTCTGCCAAAGAAACTCTGAGACACGGATGATCTTAAGGTCCTTTCAACCCTAACTATTCTAAGGTTCTATGATTCTATGGTTCTATGAAACTCTGATGACCGGTACCACAGATACTCAAACTCTGGCAACAGGCACCACAGTTACTTTTATCCCTATCACAAGACAGTAGCTACTCAAACTCCAGTAACAAGTATGGTGGCTATTCAAACTCCATTGACAAGTACTGCAGCTGTTTTAGTCTCTATGGCTTGAACTGTGACTTGTCAAACCCTGACAACAAACATGAAATCCACAAACCCTGGGTGATATGAGTGATACAACCGAACCAGATAACCACCCCCTGCTGGTGTCAGTTCCCCCGTATGCAAAAACAAATAGAAACAAAACCCCAACTCATTTAGGGAAGGAGAATGAAGAAAGGCCATCATCAGAAACAAAGGAACCATCACAAGAAACAGAGGAGAGGCAAAAGAAGAGGTAACTTCTCAATCCCTGTCCTTGACTGAGCTGCAGGATATGCAAAAATATTTCAGCAGTTTGATATATTCGAACTGAGCACATCATCACCTGGCTGCTCCAGTGCTGGGACGATGAGGACAACAGTTTCGAATTTGAGGGTAGGCATGCCAAGCAACTGGGGTGACTTGTTTGGGAAGGGATATTGGCAAGTTGATTGCAAAAGGGGAACTAATCCTCAGCCTTTAGAGGTGGCTTTTATCAGCTGTAAATGAAAGCTATCCCTTCAAGGAAGATGCTATATCTCACCTGGGGCAAGTGGATCACAATAGAGAAAGGCCTCCAGAACACGAGGGAGTTAGTCATTTTAGAGATGATTTATTGTGAGACACTGAGCAGCAACTCTTAGATCTAGATAAAGTTGAATATACATACCCCTTGAGGCAAAAATTTACAGAGTGTGCCATCATCATATGCCAATCCCTTGGCAACAATTAGCTGGACAGAGGAAATGGCACTGACAGTGTATGAAGTGATTCATCAGCTCTGGGAGTTTAAAGGCAATCTCTCTCTCCCTCCATCATTTCAGCTGTGGAAAAGCTGTTGCAGGAGTTCCAGCATTTGAGAGATGATCTATCCACCTGCCTACATGTACAGACCCACATCTCGGCTACTAGCAGGAGACACCCTGTTGTTTGTGAGGGAAGATATGGAAGAGACATGCCACGGGGCACCCTATGGTTTTACCTATGGGATCGTGGAGAACACATGAGAAAGCAGGATGGAAAACATACCTTAGTTCTAGAGGAATGGGTGTATGAATTGAAAAGGAAAACGACAGTCAGTGAAGATCCTCCCAAGCAAGTTGTTGCTCCAGTCTCTGGTGGGCAGTTTCCCACATGGAGTGAAAGAGCTGATTGCATTCCAACTCCTATGAAAAGGAATTCTAATCCCTCTGTGCAAGAAGTGAAGAATCTTATGATCAGTATTAGAAGGGCCCTGCTTCCATCCAGGTGGAGGAAAGGGATAATCAGGTTTACTGGACATGACAGATACCAGAGTTTCTAAGCTGAATGGATACTATTTCATATAATTGTACACAAGCAGTAGAGTTTTTTAGTTGCTTTATGTCAGTGCTCATTTTTAAAGGTAACTGTTGATTATTAATCTGTGCTCTTCAGATGGAATTATTTTGTCTGACAGTGAAGACCCCTCCAGAAGAGCTCTCCTCTCAGGGACCTGTGGCTTGAGAGGAATGAGGGGAAAGTAAAAAAATCTACCTGAAAACCAAAATATTTGTGACTGACTTACTAGCAGAACCTGATTTTGTTTAAAAGTATATTTTTAACATAGATGCATTTTTTGCCTCTCATGAAACACTTTGTTTTTTCCTTCTGTTTTGATTCAATTTTTATGAAACATGGCTTGTCATTTAGAATACAGTAACATAGTGATGCCTCGTGACTTTTCTGAATTGCAGAGGGTGGTACTAAAACACAACTCACTCAGAAGGTCTTGAAATCTTGTTGAAAGAGTAAATTTTTTATTGTGATGAGAGACAAGATGTCTCTCTTACTCTTTAAAAGCAAGAGAGAGACAAAGACTACAGCTAAGTGAAAAGGTACATGCTTTGAGTTTTTCCCTGTCAAAAACCAATTTACGTCTACATTTAAGGAATAAACAGCTGTTGTGGTGGACCATATGCAAATTTAGAAGAGCAATAACTCCTAATTTAGATTGGTTATGATTCAAAGCGGAATTTTAGGACTAATTCAAGACAGCATTATAGGGCAATCCCAGTTCTGTAGTTCCCTCCATACTACAAAGCCCACATGAAATGGAGGTTATTACAGTATTGATTTTAGTAGTTCTGTGATCTATTGAAGGATAGCAATCTTTGATGAAATAAATACGGAGAGTTTTTTGCCTAGGAGCTTAGAAAAATAGAAATAAAAAAATGATATGGTTAAATGGGAGCATTCTAATCTCTTCGTTACAGAAATTGCTAATTAAGTTGAAGATTTGCTTTAACTTGGATGCATTTGTTTTCCTTTAACTCAATGAGTTTCCCATTTCTGATGTTTAAAAATAAAAGTTCAACCTGGATTATTATCTCTACTTTTGGTCTGTTAACAATGGACAGTAGTGAAAATGATCGACTAGAAGGGAATCCATAGTTTATTTCTTTCTCTTTCCTATGCTACATAATCTTATGTTGGTGAAGGAATTCAAAGACTAGGGGGATATGTAATATCTACTAGAATATATATTCTTTCTGGTAATTTTTCTGCATGCAGTATTATTTATGTCAACTACTCATTTCCTCCATGGAAACTTTCCAGATGCATTTTTGAAACCTTAATTTTACAGAATCTGGAGAATTTCTGTTATCTGTCTCTGTCACAACAGAAATATTTTCAAAGGATGCTGTGTAATTAAGCGTGAACTCCCCGGTCTGATTCGCAATCCTAAATCAAACTGTGTTTTTCCAGGTGCTTCTTCAAGCACTTTAGGATATTTCCAATATTTAGAATATTTCCCCCATGCAACTAACATTTCACTGATTGGACGGGAATTCCTTTGTTTTGTTTTGGTCTTTTTTTTTTTTTTTTGTTTTCTGTTGTTTTTTCTCTTTAGTGATAGCTGTGTTCTTAGAAAATGTCATCTTTTCAGATGTTTGTGCTAAAAATAATAGTAGAATTTGGGTATACAAACCTGAGATAAGGCTAAGTTCAGAGACAAATTAGAAACAATTTAGTAAGACAATTTGTCCGCTTTCATTTCAGCATGCAATTAGAGGGTTTTTCACACTTCTTTCCTACAGAATTTTCTATAATGTTGGCAACACATTAACATGAAATTTATACTTTCTCACATGTTTTCTGATTTAGCTGTTTGAGTTTCAGTAAAAGATAGCACATAAAATTTATATTAAAAATAAACAATTTTCAGAGGTCCAAGCTGAAAAGTAAAAAAAAAAAGTGAAAGTGGATTTATATTATTCATCCAGTTAATAGGTGAACTCAGTGAACATTCCTGAACAACAATATATTTCTTCTCTTTAAATTGATGCATTTTTAAGTAAAAAATAAAGAAATCTAAAGTGGAAAAATTTACTCAATGTGAAGGCAAAAGAAAAATATAATTTATGGCAGATTAGGTTCTTTTCTGACTTTCCTTTATAGATATATGTAGCTACATATAGAAAAAGCCTGCTGAATGATACTATTCACTGTCATTCAGTGCAAAACTGGACCCTTCAGTCTTATAGGAAATATCATCACAGAACAGTAATAGATTTTATGGGGTTTTGACACATTTTTGATTCTAAATAATCCTTTTCTTTTTTTTTTTTTTTTTTTTTAATTTTATTAAGGCTGTGGATTGTAAAAAAAACCACCAAACTAAAGTTAATTCTCAGGTCAGGTGATCTATGCTTAGTGTTTTTTCTTTCATCAGAGTAATTTCATTGCCAGCTTTGACCAGCCTTCAAGGTATCCCATATCTTCTTTCCTTTTTACATGCCCTTTTAGGAATATCTTTTTCTTACTAATAAGGCTAAATATTTCATTTAAACTCTCTGAATAAATTCTAATTAGAAATTCTTCAGAACTTTTTAAATCTAAATAATCAAGGATGGTACAGCCTGCCACGAGCAATCCAGAAGGTTCCTCTACTGTGTGGAAAACAACTTCCTTCTGCAAGTAATAGGGGAGCTGGTAAAAAGAGGTGCCGTGCTTGACCTCGTGCTCACCAACAGGGAAGGGCTGGTTGGAAATGTGATACTGCAGGGCAGTCTTGATTGTAGCAATCATGAGGTAGTCGAGTTTGAGATCCTCAGGACAGTGAGAAGAGCGTGAAGCAAGCTCACTGCCCTGGACTGTAAGAGAGCAAATTTTAACCTCTTCAGGAACCTGCTCAGTAAGGTTCCATGAGATATAGCCCTAGAGGGCAGGGGGGCTCAGAACTGTTGGTTGATATTCAAGGATCACCTGCTACAAGGAATGTTGCAGGAGGTGTGGCAGAAGGGCCAGGAGACCTCCTTGGATGGATAACGAGCCACTGAGGAAAATTTGAAGGAAGAAAGAGTCTTATAAGATGTGAAAGCAAGGACAGGTAACCTGGGAAGAATACAAGGCTGTTGTCCAGGAAGCTAGGGACCAGGTTAGGAAAGCTAAGGCCCAGATAGAATTAAACTTGGCTAGAGATGTCAAAGATACAGGAACGGATTCTATAGGTACATTACAAATAAAAGACAGACTACCAAAAAAGTGTGCCCTCTCTGAAAGCTATCACGAGAACTGGCTACCCTGGATCTGGAGAAGGCTGAGGTTCTTAATGACTTCTCTGCCTCAGCCTTCACTGGCAAATGCTCTGACCACATGTCATGGTTTAAGCCTAGCTGGAAACTCAGTACCATGCAGCCATTTGCTCACTTCTCCCCCTTCCTTCCCCTGGCTCCCTGAGGGATGGGGAGGAGAATCAAAAGAATGTAACTCCCACAGGTTGAGATAAGAACAGTACAGTAACTAAGGTATAACACAAACCACTGCTCCTGCCACCAATAATAATGAAAAGGGAAATAGCAAAGGAAGGGAATACAACATTTCACAACCTCCTGACCAATACCCAGCCCAACTGAGCAGTGGTCTAACCCTTCTAGGTAACTGCCCCTGGTTTATATAGTGGGCATGACGTGTTGTGGTATGGAACACCTCTTTGGTTAGTTTGGGTCAGATGCCCTGTCCATGATTCCTCCTGGCTCCCCCTCCTCCCTGGCAGAGCATGAGGCTCAGAAAGTCTTTGGTCAGAGTAAACATTATTGAGCAGCAACTAAAACCATGGGTGTTATCAGTGCTATTCCCAGGCTGAAAATTGAAAACACAGCACTGTACCAGCTACTAAGGAGAAAAATGACTGCTACTGCTGAACTCAGGACAGTATCCACACCTTATTCCATGCCATTCATGTCATGCTCAGATTTCACATTTTCAATATATCATCACTCTTATCTCACATAAGTACACATATATATACATCCACATAGAGAGAGAGAGATAAAGATCATTCCTTAATGCATGGAACAACCCCTATAAAGCAGCTGAGTCCATCCGGCCCATGATGTAGGGCTCCATCTCTTTGTAACAGTCTTTCAGAGCAGGAGGGGCTGTGTGCAGTTTTGGATCATTGCCTGCTGATGCTGACCGTTCCTTCACCATAGAACTTGTCTGGTTTCATCTAAATTCATTCTTTGTTGGGCTGATGGTTGGAGGGAACTCAGGGCCAGTCGCTGGTGACATGAAGGCATCTAGTTCTTGGGCTATAAAAGTGCTACATAGCAGGCAAGAGCATACAACTGATTTCATTGGCTATTTTCCCCTAAAATCAAATCCCCTTGAGGTGCACATCAGACTTCTCCATCTTCCCAAGTAACCCACCAAATATATCTGGGTCCCTGAGCAAAAGCAATGTCACGAGTGAGTTTGCCTTTACCTGAAGCAGGAATAACCCAGACTGTCTTCCCCAGCAAATTCTTTATGTGCACCACAGGATCTTTGTCCCCTTCTACAGTATGTAGAAGTTCTGACTGGGCTTGACTAGGCCTGTTGGCAGATCCAGTGGTCTTGACCAACCAGGTGGCCTTCAGTAAGGCTCTCCCTGTAGTCTTTAATAGCCCATTGTACCATTCGATTTTCCTGGAGGCTGGTGCATGGTAGGGGATGTGATATAATCACTCAATGCCATGCTCTTTGGCCCAAATGTCTATAAAACTATTCCACGAATGAGTCCCATTTTCTGACTCAATTGTCTCTGGGGTGGCGTGTTGCTACAAAACCTGTTTCTCAAGGCCCAGGATAACACCACTGGTGTTATCAGTGCTGTTCCCAGACTGAAAGACAAAACCACAGCACTGCACCAGCTACTAAGAAGGAGAAAAATGACTGCTACTGCTGAACCCAGGACACCACATCACCCAAATTTTGGATGGCAGATGCAGGTACTGTGAGAATTAAGGCCATAAGCCCACTGTAGAAGAGGATCAGGTTCGAGATCATCTTAGGAACCTGAATGAATACAAGTCCATGGGACCTGACGAAATCCATCCACGGGTGCTAAAGGAGCTAAAGAATGAAGTTGCTAAGCCACTGTCCATCACATTTGAAAAATCATGGCAGTCAGTTGAAGTTCCAGACAACTGGAAAAAGTGTAATATAGCCCCCATTTTCAAGAAAAGGAAAATGGATGACCCAGGGAATGACAGACTGGCCAGTCTCATCTCTGTGCCTGGCAAAATCTTGGAACAGATTCTCCTGGAAGGCATGCTGAAGCACAGGAAAAACAACAAGGTGGTTGGTGACAGCCAGCATGGCTTCACTAAGGGGAAATCCTGCCAGACCAATTTGTTGGCCTTCTATGATGGGACTACGGAGCAGATGGACATGGGTAGAGCAGCTGATGTCATCTCCCTGGATTTGTGCAAAGCGTTTGACACTGTCTCACATGACATCCTTGTCTCTAAACTGGACAGAAATCAATTTCATAGGTGGACCACTTGGTGGATACAGAACTGGCTGGATGACCGCATGCTGGTCTTGCTCAACGTTTTGGCTGCAATACGGACAGTGGGATTGAATGTGCCCTCAGCAAGTTTGCTGATGACACCAAGCTTGGTGGTTCGGTTGATATGCTTGAGAGAAGGAATGCCATCCAGGGTGACCTTGATACACTTATGAGGTATGCTGGTGCCAGCCTTATGGAAGTGCAAGATCCTACACCTTCGGTCGGAGAAATCCCAGGCACAACTACAGGTTGGGCAGAGATTCAGAGCAGCCCTGTGGAGAAGGACTTGGGGGTGTTGGTCAATGAGAAACTTAACATGAGCCTGCTTCAGTGTGCTCTTTCGGCACAGAAAGCCAACCGTATCCTGGGCTGCATTAAAAGGAGTGGGACCAGCAGGTCAAAAGAAGTGATCCTTCCCTTCTACTCTGCTCTTCTAAGATCTCAGTTGGAGTATTGTGTACAGTTCTGGTGTTCTCAACATAAAAAGATATGGAACAGTTGGACCAACTCCAGAGGAGGGCCAAGAGGGTCATCAGGGGACTGTAGCACCTCCCATATGAAGACAGGCTGAGAAAGTTGGGGCTATGCTGCCTGGAGAAGAGAAGGCTGCATGGAGACCTCATAGCAGCCTTCCAGTGTCTGAAGGGTCCTACAGGATGCTGGGGAGAGACACTTCATTAGGGACTGTAGTGATGGGACGAGGAGTAACAGATTGAAACTTAAACAGGGGAAGTTTAGATTGGATATAAGAAAGATGTTCTTTATTGTAAGGGTGGTGAGGCACTGGAATGTGTTGCCCAAGCAAGCTGTGAATGCTCTGTTGCTGGCTGTATTCAAGGCCAGGTTGGACAGAGCCTTGGGTGATATGGTTTAGTGGGAGATGCCCCTGCCCATGGCAAGGGGATTGGAACTAGATGATCTTAAGGTCCTTTCCAACCCTAGCTATTATATGATTCTATGATTCAAAGGACAAGATCTACCTTCTAACCTTCAGGCTAGCCAAACTGATTCTGTTGGGACTGTACTTGGCTGAGAGGTGCTCCCACTTGGATGCTTATGGAGAATGAAGGTATTAGACAGGAGGGAAACCAGTTAGTGCCAGATAAATTAAACTTTTTTGAACCTTACAGATTTTAAAAATCTGTCATTGTTTTGTGATGAGCAGTTGATGACTTTTTACATTTTGCCATTAACTGAGGAAAGAGGGTTTAAAACATTTTAAAAAAACCCAAAAATTTGTGAGAAAGGGGAAAGAATGGGTAAGAAAAACAAACATTCCTGCATGGACCATTTAATGTTAGTGATGTGAATTTGTTTTGAGTTATGCAAGGCTGACTCTGTTGCAGGGTACCGAAAATGAAAATTCCTTTAATGACTCAAATGGTCAAGAGCTAAAATATTAGATTGTTCAGAGCACTGAAAAATATTTTTTTGTTGATGTAATATATATAATTTCCCCAGAAAGCTAAAGAATTTTCATAGGTCTGTAATGAGCAAAATGTGTGAATATCTCAGGATAAAAAGAAAAGTGTTAGAGGTGAAATTATACCACACAAAATTTTGCCCCTCATTAGGTGGTAGCTCTACTGATAAAAATACTGAAGAATTAAATGCCGCAGACAGTATCAAGCATTGGGGATATTTTATTAGAAAAGCAAGTTTAAATAAATATTATTGAGGAAAAAAATGCACAGCTTTATTTTCTATTGTGCTACATTAACAATAAAATTTATTGATTTATAAACTTCCTTCAAAGGAAATAATTGACAGATTTTATCTTTTGAAGTTTGCATAGTTTACACTACAAGGCTCAAGGTCTGAAAAGAACTTCTGTTTTAATGAAATGTACAATTAAGATTTTCGGTGTTTGCATGTGACTGTCAGAAGTTATTAAAGCCTTTTGTTTCCATAAATATAAAAATATGAACAGGCAAGGACTCAAAGTTTTTTTTTTACTATCTAGAACAGAACATATGATCAGGATGTAAATATTGCCTTAAAAGATACATAACTGATTCTTAAATATTATGCTATTATATGATATGACTTCTAATATTGTTCTAATTTCTGTAAGATTTCTGTTGTCTTAATTTCACCATAGGTAGCATTCTGTTGCTATAGTGCTGTACCACTTTGTCCTCTTCTTAAATTTTTTTGCAGTGAATACTGAAAAACATCAGAATAATTTTTCTCCCAGGAAATAAGCAATAAATATAGTGTGATGCTAGTGTTTCAAACAATTGTCAGGAATTTGGGTTTCACTCAATACTGAACCATTTCAAACCTGTTTCTTTTAGATTGCATAATTTTGCATAATACACTTTCTGCTTGCTAGGGGATCTATTTTATCTTTTTTTTTTTTTTTTCCCTGTTAATATTTTAGCTTAGGTTTGAAAGTAGAAATCACACTTTATTATATACAGTCTAAACCTAAATCAGTTAGGGTAACAGAACAAGATGAAATATAAAGGAGGCATATATATAAATACATAGGCATAATATAAAGTTTCCTATAGGGTTGCTTTTCAGATGTATTTTCAGACTTCCATTTTCACCGATTTCTCTGACATGAGAAAATCCTTGCTGTTCCACTTAAAAAAATGAAAAAAATCATCCTTTTCTTGTAATTGCTTAGTGAATGTTAATTCCAATGTTTTTTTAGTGGTTACAAGTCATTAGCCCAGCTTGAGTACATACATTTTGTTAGTCAGGTTCTTCAATTTTGAAGACAAGTCAAAAACTTTTAGCCCAGTTTTCTTGTAGAAAGCCTGCTCAAAATGAATAGATAGGCACTTCAATGACTAAGAAATAATACTGATAGCAAAGAAGCAGACAGGAGTCCTGTTTCTCCATCAGTCATGGTTTGAAGATCTACTTCAAAGGCACTATAATACAAAAGCACTTTTTTTGCAATACACTGATGTAGCCACCCACAAGCTAAACGGACACATAGCTCTGATCAATTTTTGCTTCTTCCTTTGGAAGGAGCATGCCTGGAAGAAAGTTGAGGAGGTCAATTGCCCAAAGATCAATTTCATGACAAAGCAACACCTTACTTCTTGTCTGGTTTGATTCAAGAGCAGTAAACTACAAAGATCTATTGCCCCTAGAGCCTTTTCTATCATGTGCACATGTAAGCATGCATGCTAGCATGGAGGCAAAATACGCACACTTTTCTATGAAGGGAAGGAGGAAGTTTTTACTAAATAAAGAAATTCTTAGTTAAGAAGAATAATAGATTTTAAATCATCAGATGAATTAATATTTGTATCACTTATTCAGTCTGGAAGGGTACTAATATTACCTTCTGCATTAGTTAGGATTTATATTTTGGGAAGTGTCTGCAATTTCAGTCCGGCAGAGGGTAAAAGGGTACACACACACACGCAAAGTGATAACAATCTTTTTGAAGAGTATGTTGACAAACCAAAGCAGTGAAGAGAGTATTTTTTTGAAACTGAGGGCTCCCAGAAGGGTTTTGGTCTTGCCCAAACTGTTCCACTTTTAATTCTTCCACTTATTTCTCCTTTTTGTTACATCTGTTAGTCCTAATGACAGGGCAGTCATCATTAGTTCTGTCCAGTTAGAGTTTATGCATCTGATTAGTGCTTGTGTATTAAACATTCGTGATGGAAAAAGAATATGCATAGTCTCAGAAACTATCCCATTAATTAGTGTTATTGAAGTGTTGTGCTGTGCAGCATGTGATCAGTCCTGGAATATCTTCAGATGCTGTCTCAAGGGTCTGACATCTCTTTTATTTATTCCCCAATCCAGCTGTTCTTATCACATAAATTTGCCCTTGCCTGTTGAGGCACTGTGGTGGTGTAGTGTTGTTCAACTTTGGAGCAACACTATTCAACCCTGAGAAGAAATCTTGAGACCAAAACCACACCAACCCCCTCTTCATTCTAATTTTTATGACGCATTAAAATACGTATTTCCTAAATCACATAGAGAGATTGACATAAATAGGTTTTTTTCCTGTCCCAGGTAGCTATTGTAAGAGTGCTTTTTATCTTTTTCCCTAAGCATATTGCAGACAGGTAGTATTTTGGTGATCAGAGTTATTTAAGTTACTACAGTGTCTATACAGCCTGTGTTGACCAGACATATGAGGAATCAATCTAAAGAGAAAAGCAAAGAGGATAAAAAATTACTAACTGCTGAAGTAGTACTTTCAAACCAGCTGTAAAATTCACCAGATGTTGGGCTGTTTGGCATATTTTTCCTTTTGGATTAGGATGTTGCATAGTGATACTCTGTATGATAAAATAAATAAAATAATAAAAAAAAGGTCTGTGGTAAACCTTTTTTTTTTTTCCCCTAAGTATTTGATTAAGTTTTTAACAATATAATCTTCCCAGCGTTCCACTTTAATCACACTAGTAGTTGTTGTGACTCATCTGTGAAGATTCAGTTTCTTGTGTATTGGTCTGTAATGACCAATCTGAGATGGAAGTAACCACCTAGAAATGAGCTGAAAAAAGCTGCTGAAGATAAAAATTAGCCATTCACTTTTTAGATTGGATCTACGTCCAATAGGAAAAGACACATAAACATGATCTTTCACCATTTTGATTACAGACATTCTTACAGAAGGTGTCCCTGTTATGTCCAAGGTAGCTTTCTCAAGGAAAAACATGAAACAAACCACAAAGGAATCATACATTTAAAGTAATTTGCCATATATTGATAAAAGAGATGACAGTACTGTTCACTGCATTGTCCACCTCTGTCTCATCTTTTACTGAGTTCTTATATCCTAGCCAATATGGTGACAACTGAAGGCTAGTGCTCTTACTGCTTCTTATAAAAAAAAAAAAAAAAAATCAGAAATATGTAGCTTTGTATTTGTGTGATTATAAGTAAATAATAAACACAGAGGCAAGGAGGAGAACTTTTAAATTAAGGAAATACTAAAATGAAATACAAAATATCTGAAGATGAGCAACAAGTACTTGCATCATTCTGATCTCCCCATTTTATATCATGCAGTTGCTGCAGGGGATTTCTGCTTGTGCGACTTGGAACCTCAAGAAATTCTTGGTACCAAGTTTTGGGGCTTTGAGATTTGAGTTTTGGTAGGTTGTTTGGTTGGGTTTTTTTGGTTTTGTTTTTGTTTCGTTTTTGTGTTTTTTTAATTAAGGAGTTTGTTTAGTCAGAAATGCCATAAGTGAAATATTAAAAATAAAACATTGCGATAAAGAGAAATAAAAGAACAATATTTCGCCCCTAAAAAGGTAAACAACCCACCAAACAACAACCAAACAAACAAAAACCTCTGCAAAAAATCCCAGACCAACTAGCTTCCATCTGTCTCATGTCTGTGACGAATGATTTGGAAATGAATAGCAGAGAAAATCTTGAACTCTGAATACCAAATGTGTTTATGATGTCAGACAACACTTTCCTTCCTCTTTGGCCTTCTCCCTATTTTTGTGCTGAATTAAGTACCCTATGAACTGCTGAAAGCAGTCATCTTCCTGAAGAGTAGCTGAACTGCCAGGCCTTTAACAAAGACCTTACTTCACTTATGGATTTAAAATTTCTAAGTGTGTGACTGTAGTTAACCTTTTATATATGCTGTGGGAGTCTACTGCAAAATGTTAAAAATGTTAAAAAAAAAAAAAAGAAAATGCCTGCTGTCAGAGCTGACAGCAAATCTGCAAAGGCTCATGATGGTCTGAGCTCAATATGGCTTGCATTAATGCCCGAGCAGGTCCAGATCAATTTATTTATTTATAAATGATGAACAATGTATATCAGGTTAACAGTTGCTAATAATTCCAGCCAGACTTCAGGTGTGACACAAGTATCTATCTCCAGTCATTGGATATGAACTTCCTTAAAACATTTAACAGACCAACAAGTCAACAAAGCTGCAGTGAAAGAAACTGCAATAAAGTACTTTCAGCATGCTGCAACTATGTGTCCTTATATTTTGTCACAAAGCTCTACGGCTGCCTGTTCCCTTAGCACTTCTGTCATATCACTGGCCTTTTCCTAAAGAAACCATTTAGTCTCAAACCTCAAAATACTTATTTATCAGATCTCAGAAAGTCTCCTGGTTCTGCCATGTCTGGTAAGAATAACTCCATCAGTTCATGTGTAAAATAACCATTCAGGGCAGAGGAAACTCTGGCAGTGTAACATCCTCTTCTGAACAAGACAATTTCTGTGATCCTGTTTACCCAATGATTCAGCAGCAGCTGGGTCAGCACAGTAGATGGGAACATTTACTACATCATAGAAGCCGGAATAACCCCTGGATAGGGGTAAAAAAAAAATTCTTAATTTTGCTACCAGAAGGAGCGCTATGGTAGCTATTCCTTAAAAGGGCATATCTTAATGCAGCAACTCAGTCTCTTACAGTCAGTCATAAGTATCCCAAACATTAGGCATCTAACTGTTCAACCTGGTGACTGCAGATAGTATGATTCTGTGGAGGAATAATACAGTAGAAGGCTAGAGAAAATGTCAAGCAATGTATCAACTAGATATAGGTGAAACTTATCATGGTGACTTGGGGTCATTCAAAGGTTGTACTAATTTTATTTTTCCATCATTCTGAAGATCTTAATCAGAGTCAGAGTAGAAGCCTGTGGACTGATATACTCCCTCACTTCATAGCTTCAATGTCTGCCACCTGCTGCTTTTGTGCTTCAAAACCCTCTGAAATTTCATATCACAGAAATGTGGAATATCCTCTCTTTGTTCCATTTTAAAAAGAAGTGTAGGTCTATAATACACTACTTAATTTCATACAGAAGATCCCAATCCTTTCCTTTGAATAAAGAGTGCTTTTAAATCTTCAGAGAAGGAAATAAAATTTATGTTGTATTTTGACCTGACATATACATCTAGCATGAGAGAGGATTTGAGGCTCAGCTCTTCTGTCACAGCAGGATTATGGTGTTGTTGCTGTATTGCCAGTTCGTAACCCTTAGTGCATAACATTCCGAATATCAGGTATCATGTTTGTTTTGTGATGAAAAAGTCAGCATTTGTTTCTGGGATTTTTTCATCGGTGGGTGTTAAGCTGACAAATGGAGATAAAGATACCAAAGTTCAGGAATGTCCAGTTATGAAAGTTCGATTCATGGAGTATGAATATAACACTCCAAGAGAGACATCCGCAGAATTTAAGGCTCCAATATGTTGCCTAGACTGGCATTTATATATATATATATATCAGCAAGCTAAATTACACTAGCTGAATAGCATACCTAAATGTATTTCAGATATTTTACCCCATTTAAATATTAATCATAGAACTGTACAGTTTTCAATGTCTCTTGTGTGTGCTGTATTTTCTAGGTCAAATGTAGAAAAATGCCATAGATTACAGCAATCAGGAAATTATCAAATAAGAGGTTTGGGATTTATAATAACTTTCACTGAATTCACTCTATGTGGAATCTGGATTATAACATCTGTTCCTAGTAGAATGAAGATATCCTTTTGTCTCAGAATGGCTTTTCAAAGTATTGTTAATTAATTTTCATGACTGTCTCTTCCTTATCACCATCTAACTTTTACACAAGTCTTAAAATTAATATGGTTTTGAAGATATTAATTTCATAGAAGTGCACAGACTGACAGGATTGCTGACATTCAGAATGCATGAGAGGTTTTTCCTCATTGTGTCCTCATAAAGATAGTTTGTGACCTTTATGACAACTGAAGATTTATCTGCAGGGAAAAACAAACATACAAACAAAAACCAACCAATGAAAATACACAAACCCCCAAATAATACCCTAACAAACAAACAAACAGCCTCTGCCAAACCTCAAAAATAATAATAAAAAAACCCACCAAAAACCTCCCGCCCTCCCCCCCCCCAAAAAAAAAGAAAGCCACCAAAGCACAACAAGCAACATTAAACTTCCTCTTTCAACAAATAGCTGCTCTTGTCATTAGCTTTTCCCTTTTTTTGGCAGGGAGTGGAGTGGTCTTCTGTGGCATGTTACAAATGACATTATCATGCAATTCATATGTTCTCTTATCTTCCATATGAATGAAATATCTGGTAATCCAAAATAAATGTTTTACCACTGTAAGAGTAATTGCTTCCGTCCACTTCAAGGCAAAGAGTCTTGTTCATCTAATAATCCACTAGTTTTTTCAGAGTCAAAAAGTTATTGAACAATTATGCCTATCTTCTGTGCAACTGAAGGGAAAATTTGTTCCTGCACCCAGATGTTTCTCTGTGGCTATATAGTCCTACAGTGTCCCCCATTCCTCCTTTAACTAACAGCTTTGGCCAAATATATGAGCAAATATATACATATACATGCGCATATAAATTTATATGTGCACACACGTTCAAAATGCATTGTTATTCTGATGATTGTTATGCAAAAAGTATTTTATTTAGGTTTTAGCATAAGTATATATACACATAGAAATGTAAATACCATTTATCTATACATAATACATATAATTAGCAAACTAGCAATACATTTTTTATGCTACAATAGGAAAAATAACTATACGTACATGTAGACTTGGATATGGATACATATTAAATCAGGAAAATAACCATGTATTATGTTATAACTGATAAAGGTTTTACAAGGTAGTTAAAAATAATGGCATGCTTTGTAAAAATCCTATACATAATACATTATAATATTTCTTCTTTTTATATATATATTTTATACAATATGCTGTTCTCACAGAGTATCCACACTGATTCTTTTAGTTACCAGGTGGCAGTGGAGTGCAGTCTTTGGGAGATAAAAATATCATGTATCCTGTATCTTACCTTCCATCTAGTATGAATATCATACAGGATGCCTTATGGGTGAAACTATTTCCATAAATATTATTCAAAGAGATTCTTTCTTTCTTTACTAGGGATTCATGTTGCATTCTTACCTTTTTCAAATGCTGCAGAGTATTAAATTGCTTTTCACTAAGCATGCAAATCTGCTGTAGCAAAGTGATAGGTTTGTATTTGTTTTTCTTACCTGAAAGGAGCTTGAGTCAGATTGTTGCAAAGGATACTAAATCTTAAGTCAGCAGAAATTCCAATGCAAGGCAGATCTCAAATTATGGAAATTATCTTAACTGGCCACAAACAGTTTATTCTTGGACAATGCAATATAGACAACATGGTAAATGGTGTGGTAATAGCCTGCTGCTACCCTGGGTTTCAAGAGGGCAGACTTTGGCCTGTTTTGGAGGCCTGTTTTGCAGAGTCCTTTCAGAGGTAGTCCTGAGGTGCAGAGGGGTCCAGAAAAGCGAGACATTATTCAAGAAAGCAACCTTAAAGGCTCTGAAGCAGGCCATCCCTATGTGCTGAAAGATAGAATCATAAAATCATAGAATAGTTAGGGTTGGAAAGGACCTAAAGGTCATCTAGTTCCAACCCCATTGCAATGGGCACGGACACCTCACACTAAACCATGTCACCCAAGGCTCTGTCCAACCTGGCCTTGAACACCACCAGCAATGGAGCATCCACAACTTCCCTGGGCAACACATTCCAGTGCCTCAGCACCCTTACAGTAAAGAATTTCTTCCTCATATCCAATATAAACTTTCCCTGTTTAAGTCTGAACACATCACCCCTTGTCCTATCACCACAGTCCCTAATGAAGAGTCCCTCCCCCACATCCCTATAGATAGTGGAAGGCTGCTATGAGGTCTCCACACAGCCTTCTCTTCTCCAGGCTGAACAGACCCAACTTTCTCAGCCTATCTTCAAATGGAAGGTGCTGCAGTCCCATGATCATCCTTGTGGCCCTCCTCTGGACTTGTTCCAACAGTTCCATGTCTTTTTTATGTTGAGGACACCAGAACTGCACACAGTGCTCCAGGTAAGGTTTCACAAGGACAGAGCAGTGGGCAGGATCACCTCCGTCAGCCTGCTGGTCATGCTCTTTTTGATGCAGCCCAGGATATACTTGGCTTTCTTGGCTGCAAGCGCACACTGAAGCAGCTCATGTTCATTTTTTCATCGACCAATACGCCCAAGTCCTTCTCCTCAGGGCTGCTCTCAATCTCTTCTCTGCCCAACCTGCAGCTGTGCCTGGGATTGCTCCAACACAGGTATAGGACCTTGCACTTGTCATTGTTAAACTTCATCAGGTTGGCATCAGCCCACCTCACAAGAGTGTCAAGGTCCCTATGGATGACATTTGTTCCCTCCAATTTACCAAACGAACCAGCCAGCTTGGTGTCATCAGCAAACTTGCTGAGGACACACTCAATCTCACTGTCCATGTCACTGACTAAGATATTGAACGAGACCGGTCCCAGCACTGATCCCTGAAGGATACCACTCGTTACTGGTCTCCAGCTGGACACTGAGCCATTGAGGACAACTCTTTGCATGAGGCCATCCAGCCCGTTCTTTATCCCCCCAGTGGTCCACCTGACAAATTGATGTCTCTCCAATTTAGAGACAAGGATGTCATGTGAAACAGTGTCAAATGCTTTGCACAAGTCCAGGTAGATGACATCAACTGCTCTACC
>JANRGW010046486.1:0-12841 GCA_024733675.1 Psilopsiagon aymara | reverse complement strand
GTCACCAACCACCTTGTTGTTTTTCCTGTGCTTCAGCATGCCTTCCAGGAGAATCTGTTCCAAGATTTTGCCAGGCAGAGAGAGGAGGCTGACTGCTCTTTAGTTCCTCAGCTCATCCATTTTCCTCTTCTTGAAAACTGGGGTTATAGTTCCCTTAGATGATGTAGTGGGAAAGAAGATCAACCTGACTGAGCAGGTAACTTTAGCCAGAACTCATGGAAAGAAAGAGAGCATATGTTCTTTGGAAGAAGTGTCTGGCAGCTCTGAAGGACTAAAAGATTTTGTGAGGTTATTCTGGGAGAAAATCAGGACCACAGCCCAACTAGAACTTAATTGGCTACTGCCATGATAGATAATAAAAAATATTTCTATAAATGCATTAAGAACAAATGGAGAGCCAAGGAGAGTCACCATCCTTATTGGATATGGAGGAAAATATACTGACAATGGTTGAAAAAGCGACTGCAGTACTTAATGCCTTCTTTGACTCAGACTTTAATGGTAAGAGCAATTGTCCTCTGTGTGCCCAGCCCCCTGAGCTGGAAGACTGATACAGGGATCAGCGGAAATTGTTATTAACATGCTACACCACTTAGACACACACAAGTCTATAGTGCCAGATAGGAACCTCGCGAAGTGTACTGAGGGAGCTGGTGGAAGTGCTTATTAACCTACTTTCTGTCATTCATCAGCAGTCCTGGCTATCCAGGATGGTAGCAGTTCATTAGAAGTTGGTCAATGTGACCCCCATCTACAAGAAGGGGCTGGAAGGAGGATACAGGAAACTACAGGCCTGACAATCTGACCTGGAAAGGTTATGGAGCAGATCATCTTGAGTACCATCACAGCATGTACAGGACAATCAGGTGATCAGTCGCATTCAGCATGCTTTTATGAAAGGCAGGTCCTGTTTGACTAGCCTGATCTATGACAAAGGCATATGCTTAGTCGATGAGAGAAAAGCTGTGGATGTTGTTTATTTTGACTTCAGTAAAGCCTTTAACATCATTTCTCACAGCATTCTTGTGGAGGAACTGGCTGCTCGAGGTTTAAGAGGACTCTTCACTGGGTAAGAAATTGGCTGGATGGCTGAGCCTAATGGGTGGTGCTGAATAGAATTATATTGGTTAGCAGTTGGCCTCAAGAGGTGTTTCCCAGGGCTCTGGCCAGTTCTGTTTAATATTTTTATCAATATTCTCGACAAGGAGATCAAGTGCATCCTCAGTTATTGTGCAGACAGCACCAAGTTAGATGGAAGTGTTGATCTGATTTTGGATAGGCAGGCTCTGCAGAGGGGTCTGGAGAGTCTGGATTGACGGGCAAGGCCAACTGTATAATATTCAACAATTCAAAGTGCCTTGAAAGCAAAGTGCTCCTGCACTTGGGTCATAATAATCCAACTCAGTGCTGGAGGCTTGAGGAAGAGTGGCTGGAAAGCTGCCTGACGGAAAGGGACCTGTGTGTGGTCGACAGCTGCCTGAACAGGATCCAGCTTGTGCCTAAGTGGCCAAGAAGAGCAACAGCACTCTGGCCTGTATAAGAAATAGTGAGGTCGGCAGGGCCAGTGTAGTGATCATCCCCCTCTACTGGTGAGTAATGTCTTCAGTTCTTTTCCCCTCACTACGAGTTGAGGTGCTGGACTATATGCAAAGAAGAACAACAAAGCTGGTGAAGGTTCTAGAGAATAAGTCCTGTGAGGAGCAGATGAGGGAACAGGCATTGTTTATTCTGGACAAAAGGAGGCTCAGGTGAGAAGTTAGCTGTCTTGACAGTTGCCTGAAAAGAGGTTGTGGTGAGGCAAGTGTCAGTCTCTGCTCATTCTGCTGCAGGTGTTACTCTGGTAAGTGACAGGATGATAGGGAATGGCATCAAGTTGTGCCAGGGGTTTGGATAGATTGGATATTAGGAAAAATATCTTCACCAAAAGGGTTGTCAAGCTTTGAACCTCACTGACTAGGGAAGTGGTTGAGTCATCATCTTCGGATGTATTTAAAAGGCATGTATATGTGGTGCCTGAGGACATGGTTTAATGGTGGAATTGGCAGCGTTAATCATTGGACTTGATAATCTTAAGGGGCTTTTCCAACCTAAATAATTCCATGATTTTATGATTCTAAGGTTCTATATCTATCAGCCACAGAGTAATAATTTGAGGTACATCCTCATGTTCTAATTCCTGATTCCCACATCACACTGTGCAACACAAATCTTAATCATTAATTTCCAAGTTTTCCATTTTATTTCTACATTTTCTGGGTATCTTGGGCACTAGTAAGAACTGTGTATAGTCACTTTTTGCCTGCCTGATGCTCTTTGGCCTGAAACAATATTTGTACTGAATATATTAGTCTAACTTTCCCTAAGCCTGAGGACCACTGCTTCCCCAAATGAAGGGCTAATATGATGTTCTACTTGCAAAGGCTAATTCCACCTAGTACTGATTTATACTTAAATACACACAGTTTTAGCATTAATTAAAAAAAAAAAAAAAAAAAAAAAAAAAAGAGAGAGAGAGAAAGAAAATGCCAAAATGCCAGTCTTTCTTCTAATCCCTCTTCTAAATCTTTTCTTCTCCCTCATTTTTCTGTCACACTGAAGAACTGGCAGCTGTCCCAGTTACTTCTGAAATCAGTGTCAAATGACAAATGAGGTATTCTTCTGCTTTTCTGCTAAATTTCTGGAAGAAAACTGAACTCATACATCTTATAATAAAATCTGTTTTTTCTAGGTTCAAGACTTGGACAGATAGTAAGTCACTTCAGCAGTCAGTTAAATGTCATTTCCTCAGTTCTCTAACTACAGAGGAGTTGCCCAGTGGAAATGAACTTTCACAAATAATGGAAATTAACTTGCATAAAAAAAGTTTTACTCAGTGGAAAACATTGAAATAGTAAATAACTATAAGGTCTCAATGACATGTAGACACTTGACTGCTTAGCACTACCACTAGCAACAGAAATGTCAGTTTCACCAAAAAAACCCATGTAGCAGCTACTAAATAACAACATCTAATTTTGGTTCATTTGATCTTTTTTATAAGCCTTTTTTAATTTAAAATGTGGTTTAATTTTTATTTTTTAAGGACAACTTTATTTCACCCATTTACCAATTTGAAAGGGTTTTTTGGTCCTTCTTGCTGATTATTAAAAAAAAAAAAAAAGAAGAAGAAGAAGAAAATCTTTGATCTACAAAAGATTTTTTTTCAACAGTTGGAAACTGTGAATGATCAGATAATTCCAAAACTACCCTCTCGACCAGTGTCTGTTAGTTTTTGTTAAATATGTCCCCTTTCTAGTGCAAGATTTATTATTTTTATGTAGTTTCAAAAACTTTAACTCAGAGTCGTATGTTTTTCCCTTTTATCAGCTGGGAAGTGCATTCAATAGTAATTGAGTTTACTTCACAAAACATTGTATCTGAGCATGAATGCAATCATCGCAACTTCATAAAGACATACATAACATTTATGAATGTACTGTACTAGCAGTGATTCCACACTCTTGCACACATCTCCAAAATTTGATAGTCTTTAAATAACTCCTAGTTTAACAGCATTTTTCACAAATTACAGTCTGAATTCAGGTGTTGATTATGTTTTGAAGGGGATCAGTGGCAGTGAAATTAATATCTTACATGGCTCCATGACTAAAAGTGTCTTTATTATATGGCTTTATTTTTATATTCCTTTCACCCCTAGAAATAAAAAGAGCTATCAGCATTGGGCTGCCCTGGAATGCTTGTCAGTATATTTGTGAGAGAGTAACTAAATTCTTCTGTTATCTTCTCCAGGCTAATGTCAGACAGTATCTCTTACATCTGCAGCCAGAGACCTCCACTGCCTTACTATCAGTGTATAGGCATGACAACAGCACTAACTTGACTGTTGTATTAAAATTATCCAGTCAACTGGCTTATTAAGAGATCAGCACTTAGAGATCAGCAATTTCTGGAATAAAAGTATCTTAGTGTACCTTAGTGAACAAATAAATTTCAGCCATGATTTCTTACTAGAAAGAACGCTTTATATATATAGCATATTGTTTGCATGATCAAATAAAACTGAAGTCCTGAAATAAAAATTGAACTGCTACATATGCTCAGCACAAAGACAAGACCTTAATCAATGCAAAGTCACATGAAATTATTCTGATAGAATTATTTGAAATTATCACTGCCTATTTAAAGGTCAGAAAAGTAACAGCTGTATTATGGATTATTTGTAATACTACCAGCTATAGCTCTCTGCTAGAATTTTCAGTATCAAAACACTCAAGCTAAAGTCAAACAGTGTGGAGAAGTGTCTCTACCTCTCTGAAAGTTGC
Organism: Psilopsiagon aymara; assembly: GCA_024733675.1. NCBI lineage: Eukaryota > Metazoa > Chordata > Aves > Psittaciformes > Psittacidae > Psilopsiagon > Psilopsiagon aymara. Next base: position 8,519 of record JANRGW010046486.1, on the reverse strand, counting down.
TTAAATTTCGCCTTGTGCTAATCTTAAGCAAATGATCTGCTACATTATCCAAATATTGTTACTTTTTTCCCATTTTCAAAGGCATGAAATGTGAAGTGTATTACTTAATAAAGCAGCGGCAAAGCTTTCTGTTTGTATTAATGCAGATTACTTATGTGAAATGAAAATGAAGAACATAAATCAAAATAACTCCTTATAAGTTCCTGGCTTTAGAGCAATTTATCAGTTTTATTTCTTTTTTTTACTGTTCTGTATTTGCTTATATCATTTATCCTTTATTTAATTTCTGAATTTCTGGTATATGTTGCTCAATTTTGTATAAGTCAAAGAAGTACTTCAAAATTAATATATTTTCTTCTCTCCTTCATGAAAGAGCATAAAGAGGCAAAGGCATCTCACCTCTACTGAGAATGCTGTTACCAGGAAATTACTAAATAACTACTTAAATTTCCAATTATGTGTTTTTTTTTAACAAGAAAAACCAAAACAAACTGGAAATAAGACTTCTAAGATCTTGTAGGAAAAGATACATAGAGAAAATATTAATGTTAGTGCCTATTGCAGACAAAGTTTCTGTATTATAAGAGGTACCATCTGATGAAGGGAACATTAGAATTCAAAGGTTCACAATTTTTTTTTTTTTTTTTGGTTGGTTGTTTTTTAATGTACATATGCATGTCCTAAAACTTAAATATTTATAACCATGGAATTATAGAATGATTAGGGTTGTAAACGACCTTAAGGTGATCTAGTTCCTATCCCCGCGCCATGGGCTGGGACACTTCAAACAAGACAAGGTCACTTAAAGTCCTGTCAGACTTGGCCTTGCACACTGCCAGGTACGCCACTTCTTTGGGCAATCTGTTCCAGTGCCTCACCACCCTTACACTAAAGAAGTTCTTACTTATATGTAACCTGGGTCTCCCCTAGTTTTAAGTTTGAACCCATTACCTCTTGTCCTATCACTATAGTCCCTAATGAAGAGTCCCTCCCCAACTTCCTTATAGGCCCCCTTCAGATACAGGAAGGCTGCTAGGATGTCTCCAAGCAGCCTTTTCTTCTCTAGGCTAAATAGCCCAAACTTTCTCAGCCTGTCTTCATACCGGAGGTTCTCCAATCCCCTGATGATCTTTGTGGCCCTCCTCTGGACTTGCTCCAACAGCTCCATGTCATTGTTATGTTGAGGACACTGTAAGTGCACACAGTACTCCAAGTGAGTTCTCACTGGAGGAGAGTAGAGGGGCAGGATCACCTACTCCAACCTGCTGGTCATGCACCTTTTGGTGTAGCCCAGGATACAGTTGACTTCTGGGCTGCAAGCGCACAGTGAAGCCAGCTCATGTTCATTTTCTTATCACCCAAAACCCCCAAGTCATTCTGCACAGGGCTGCTCTGAATTTCTTCTCTGCCCAACCTGTAGCTGTGCCTGGGATTGCCCCATCTGAGGTATGGGACCTTGCACTTCGCTTTGCTGAACTTCTTGAGACTGGCATATATGTATTTATGGGTGCATAGGCATACCCATTTGTGTGTTTTTTTGTCATTTGAGCTCTCCTTTAATGATTTTAACAGCTTATGTAATAGACAGTTGGTCTTATGTCAGATTTCCACACAGGAATGAGCTTCATTCATGCAGCAATGAGCAATGGACAGGAATATATATTACTTTCTTGAGGGAAACTAATTTTTCTAGCCAAGTCTTGGAATACTGTTTCATTGTGGTTTAGTCAGTCACTCAGGGTTGTTGTACATGCCACTATGCATTTAATTTATGCTGGTTCCCATATTTATGTGTGTGAAGACCAATATCAGAAAGCATAATATTTAGATATTTATTTTTCCAAGTAAGTACTCTGTGATGGCCTAAGACTGTTGAATTTTTTTGAAAGGCTTCTTACAAGTTTAATAACAAGGATACTCATAAATTTACTTTCTAATCATATCCTATTAAAGTGTTTCTAGCTATAAAAATTCTATTTATACTAACCTTTTCTGTTAAAAAAAAAATTATCTGTGTTGTCCCACATTGTTATCACTCAGGCAATGTGGCTTAAACATCGAAACACAAAGTATTAGCTTCTGTTCTAAAAAATGTAAACTGTGAGAAAGCCAAGGAATTCTAAAACTTAGGATGCTTTGTAAGATTATTGCAGAAGGGAAAAAAGTGAGTAGGACATGATTTTTACATAAAAATCTAACCAATAATTAAATTAAAAATAAGTTTCCTATGTTTGGATTGTCTGTATCTTTGAAGAGAAAGTGATTGCCCATGAAACGTAGTATGGGAAGAGACCAATGACATTCCTATCCTTACAGTAGAGTTCTGCAACTTTAGATTTATTCTCAAAATGCATTGCTGTGTGATTCTTAAATAAAGCAAGTAGAGCTTAGTCTGGAAATATTTCCAGATTACTACTCTTAGGTAGGTGCCATAGTCCTGGGTTTCAATTTTTCTGCTTGTACAAAGTGGTTTTTAATTTTTTAAAAAATGAAATTAAAATTCATATTATGTATGTTTAAAAATGAATCTAAAAATTAGCTGTATGCTTACCAATGGGAGTAAAAGCTAATCATCAAATAAATTCTTTCATTATGAAATTTCTTTGCAAATCTTTCTCAAGGTCATCTTTTTCTGCGTAACAATTTCTATAATTACAACTGTGGTAGTTTATATATTTTATTCTAAATTGTATGGAAAATGAGCTCTACATTGAAACTATGATCTAGTATCCATCAGATCCATTAATCAGACAGTTCAAGATCATCTGAAGAAGTTTTTCTGCTGGATTCCTTTCTGAAAGGAAACTTGTTCACATAGAAATTCTGGTATCAAAATCGGGGACAGGAATAGAATAGTCCAAGAGTAGAACCTCCATTTTAAATTGCATTAATCTATAAAATTTTGAAGCAAGTAAGAAAATGTTTGGGGTTTTTATTCCATCTGTTTGGCAGATCATCTGAATCAGTACCTTTGTAAGTGAACAAACTTCTTGAAAGCTGTCCTGTTCTGCAAGATTACAGCATTTACATTAATGCAGTCAAGAGCTGTGATAGACAAATAACTGGTGAAATAACTGATAAAAATATATGTGGAAAAAGGAGGAAAAAAGAGTTTTGGCAAGGTTTCTGCAGTTTTTGAAGATACCTTCTGATTTGATGTTCCCTACAGTAGAATTGATTCCCCCCCCCTTTTTTTTCCTTAGTAGTATGTGCCTCAGCTAGAGAGCTTCAGATAAGAATATAAGAAATCTTTTGATTAAAACTTTATCTGTATTCTCTTCATTGGATTATATATTAAAGCAAAGCTGTTAATTTAATTCATTTTTACTGTTTAAATTTGTCCTCTATATTTTGTATTCATAGCCCAGAGTATATTAAAAACATGTAAATATGAAAAAAATCATGGCTTATTTTTGTTTGAGCCATGTTAGAAAAGCAGTAACATTTACAAACATTGAAAATTATTTTTCATTAGCTCTTTCTTTTGTAAATGTTTTATAATGATGCCCCTGATATTTCATGATGAGCATAATGAACTATTACTATCCTGTATTAGGGTCTCTGATACAACTTTGATTTGCAAAATTTTTGCATTATGCACAGATTCTTAACTTTGCATATCATCATTGTGTCTTAAAGGACTAAAATGATTCTGTAAGGAAAAATGTGAGATCCTAATTCACAAGGGCACTTACCCAAGTTTTCCTGCTGACTCTGGTAGGACCATTTCATTAATGTTGCAGGCAAATAAAGAATAAATTTTAATTAAGGTATCAGTATGTTTTTCCTTATGCTCCTGTTTATCAGTTTCTGTCTTCACACCTGTTTGCTTTTCCGTCAATTGCTTTAGCACAGCTTTGTGTGGGACTCTGCCATAAACGAGACAGCTGAAATGGCTGTGGTAAAAACCAGTAATACAGCTCCCTTTTCTAACCATTCTTGCTTTTTTGTAATGGTACTATCAATAAAGCCTTCCCCTGTAAGCAGTCATTTTGGCTTAATTCAAAAGATTAAACTCTATTTCATAGGAGCAATATGGAGCTTCTTAAAGTGGCTTTTCCACTGAATTGAAACTATCCTGGAATTACATCTTAAATGTTCACCTGTGACAATACTGCCCTGCAAATTTAATCATGAACTTGATTTTCTGCAATTATGTCTGATGTAGACATTTATCTTACAAAGCAGGTGTGCAAACCTATAAAATATATAGCAGGTCTGACAACATCGTATACCTGTTTTCTCTGGGGTAAGTGGCTGTAAAAGGTGTAGTTGTAATAGAGAATCAAATGTATTGTGTTACTATATGCAAACAAACTGCAGCACTTAGGTTGCAATGTATTCCCTCCTCATGAAAAGTAAAGCGTATTGTGAGGTGTATTGTACCAAATTATATCACTCTGTGCTTGATTGCTGTGTGTAGATAGCTGTTACTTGTACAGCACAACAAGCAATCAGCTACTGTGCAGCATTATGTAATTGATGACATTATTTATCTCTGTGATTATTAATAGTAATATGGAAGTACGTTCGAGTATATTGTTGGCAAAAAAACCTAAACAAACAAACAAAAAAGAAAAATCAAAAACCAAAAGCAAATAGGATTGTATCACTTTTTCTGAAGTAAACTCTAACATTATTTTTGTCATCAGTTTAAAGTATGAACTTCCTAACCTTGACTCCTCTCTTCAGTTTCTCACCAAATTACATTAATGTTGATATAAAATAGATAATTATACATTTCCAAATTAATCTGAATATTAATTCATTTACAGTAGTTCAATTTAAAGAATAGGCTGCTTAGGACTGAAAAAGCCATTATGAAATATTACCTGTCTTATGCAATTCTGGGAATTTTTACTGACTAGTACTTAACCTAAGATACAGCTAGGTATGTTATATGGATATTCAGCTCTTTACAAAGGGCTCCGTATAGCACAGATGATAAATGTTCAGGCTGATGCCCAGGAGAAGAAAATGAAGCAATACAAAACTGTTATAAGGAGTTTTCTCTCTCTCTTTCAGAATTACAGATCCCATTTCATTACCATGATTTTGAACGGCTTCCATTGAAAAGCTTTTGCTTTTGACCAACATACTTGTAAAGCACATGACATGAATGATGTTCTAATAATTGATATATTAATATGGAAAACCTGAAACAATTGTTGGTACAATTTTGCTCTTGGTTTGACTACACTGGCTGTGTTTATATTTCTGGTTTCTACTTGAAGCCTACTTGAGTATTTGTTATCTTCTGATAAATGATTGCCAGGTTTTGTCCATTTAGGGTCAGAAACCAATCTCCTTGCTAGCAATTACTTGACATTCTGCAACGTTTGTTCAGAAGTAACTGAAACAGTTTTCTACAAGAAACTAAAAAAGCTAATTTTTTTGATTTTAGCTTTGTATTTGAAGAAAAGAGTGTAATTGTAGAATGGTGCATTGTTTGCTGTAATTATATCCCACCTCTTAGGGAGGGTGAAGAAGGTAAAGATTACTACATCACAAGTTTTCTTAATTATTTTCTTACTGTTTATTCCCAAGCAGTGTAGAAGCTTTCACATATTTACAGCTTTAATGAGCTTGAGTAGTTTAAGTAGACTACAGTTGGTAATTTTACCACCTAGAATTTTTGAATTTTGTTTTACTCCTTTCAGGAACAGGTCTAGTCAGCTTGGCTAATAATCTCTTGGCAGTGTGCTGGCCAGTGGCTATTCCGCAGTAAAGCTGCAATGGAGTTTTGGTGGTAGAAAAAACAAAGCAAAATGAAAGAAAACCAACCAACCAACCAAACCAAAACCAAACTCCACACCCAAATAAATTATGACTTACTGTTTTATTTTAGAGCACTTCTAATGCACAGTAACTTGCATTATTCTGCCAGTTTCATACATGTAGCAGAAGCTCTTCTCTTCTTTCAATCTCCTTTTGCAAAGTATAAGACAGAAGAGAAAACATTAATGAGAATGAGTTGTAACAGCAATAGTCTGGGGGTCTGGCACATCATCTCTCCCTTCTTCTGAACTGCTGTGAAATCCATAGATCTCAGTGAAACTGAAGCAAGAAAATTAGGCATGATAATAATTAGCAAAACCATTATCCATATATGCCAAGTTTCTATTTTGTCTTGAAAAAATAAAAGCTCTCCTCAAAGGCCACCATGACCAAGTAGCTTTTAATGTTGAGATATTCCTGGTTTTCCTTCATATTTTCCTGGAAAGTAGAGACATATTTATATATTCCTTTGAAGATATTGTATTATTTATGACACCTGAAAAAAAAAAAGAAAAAATTACATTAAAATAAAGATGAGCTGATATTTAGTAAAATTTATGACCTAATAGAGGCTGACTCACACCAGTAATTGTCCTTCTATGATAGACACAGCACTTAAAGAGAGAAATGACACATCTCTGTCCTTTCCTATTTACGTTTCTCCCCATTTTGCTGAATAAGTCTCGAAGCTCTATATAAGGTCTCTCTTACCCACTCCCTCTTCCTCTTTTGCGTTAATGTAGTAGTACTTATAGCTTTTACTTGTGATTGTTTTTAATGGTTGTATCACATTTTACGGCAGCATCGAATACTGATATCTATTTAAATGATTTTGGGAAGCAGCCTGTATCAACTTATTTCACTCAAACTTACAAAAACGTACCTTAATTTTATTCATGTTTCTCCTTAATTTTATTCTTGGAACCTACTGGCAATTTTAAAAGTGATTATGTGCAAAATATCTTAGCAGGAATGGGAACTCAGTCTTTAGTTTCTTGCAAGGCATAACCTTGAGGGATGCATAGCTGTAAAATTTCAACATCCCCCCATACAGATTTGTCTCCTCAGAACAGAAAAAACACTGCAACTGAAGACTAAATGAGCAGCTGGTAGAGAGTTTCTGATTTGATCATTTTTGGTTTTTAGACAGATTAATTGTTCTGATTTATGGCTATCACCTGTATTTCATGGGTGCTTGCTTCCAGCTTTAATTAACGGATAATTTTTAACTGCTGCAACTTTAATTGTTCCTGCAGTTTCAAAGAATGGAGGAAACATGGGTGTTACGAAACAGAGTCCTTGCTTGTATGGCCTTTACATTTTTAGACATAGAAATTACAATTGTTTGGGTTTGGGGTTTTGGGTTTTTTTTGAGACACATAATTTTACACCATCTATGAAATAATATGTATAGTGATGGCTATGATTAAAAATATACAAAATTAATTTTCAACATAAAAAAATATTTAAAAACTTTCTAGTATAAGGTTGCTTGATATTATTTACGGCACAACAGATCTTTCACATAATTTGTTCATTTACACCTGGTCACTATATAACACAACAGCACAGTTTTATTAATCCCTCGGTAAATTCTTTTCAACTAATTCCTCTCAAAGATATGTACAATCTTGGTCTGAAGATTTAAAAAGGTCCCATCAGTTCCCTTTGCTATGCTATTTCAGTGATTTTTTGTGAACAATAAGATGCAGTTTGTTATATTTTTTACAAACTCTTCTAGTCATAGAATGAATAATGAAGCAACAGGAGAGAATAACAAAATATGGATTATAAAATTCATTACTGTTACAAGAGGACCAGCAGCACACAGAAAAATATGAAGGAAAGGATTTAAAAAAGTTACAAAATGACAGCAGTATTTTACAGTACATAAAATAGAATGCATAAGATATAAGAGGTCAGAGATTGTGCTGAAGTGACAGCCAGTAGTTGATGAATATTGAAGTGTTTTTTAACACATTCATCCAAACTTCATATGTACTCACAAGAGGAAAAACAGAAAATATCATTCAGCTAAAATCGCATTCTTGTAGATGAGGCATTCTTGAAACTGTTGCTAGCCACAACTACAAAAATTTCAGAGACTTCATAATTTCTTTTGCATTATTTTGAATGTAGAGGATGACGTTGGTCAATCAACCATAAAAAAAAAAAAAAAAAAAAAAAAAACCAAAACCCCAAAAAAACCCTCCACAAAAAAACCCCAAACGTATGCAAAAAACAAACAAAAAGAAAAAAAACACAACCAAAATAATGAAAACCTCATATCTGATTCTGGAAAGTGTTTAGCTTTAAGACTTTCCTGGTTTTTGTTTATCAGAATACTTCTACAATTAAAAACAAAAAAAAGAAGAGGGTGCCTTGATTTATGTTTCACCAAAAAATGTTAAAGCATGATATAGCCATGGAGTCTCCTTAAAATATCATATTCTAGCAAATAACGAAATTCCATCCAAAAGAAAGAGCAAAAAATGAGATTGAGGGATGCAGCTAATTCAAACAAATATCAAGTAAAAATTAATACTAATGTAAGAAGAGCTGTTTTGGCAGCCCACAAGTATTTATCAATTTCACTTATAAGCTGCTGAAATGTTTGGCTGTTTTCTTAGGAATGTGGCAAAAGAAATTGTGGAGAATAAGGCGCGGACCCCGTTTCTGGTTAGGAAACGAAATCCTTTATTTCCAGAAGGTCCAGGGTTGATATAGGCTATCCGAAGTAC
>JANRGW010046485.1:0-11574 GCA_024733675.1 Psilopsiagon aymara | reverse complement strand
AGTTCCAACCCCCTGCCATGGGCAGGGACACCTCACACTAAACCATGCCACCCAAGGCTCTGTCCAACCTGGTCTTGAACACCATCAGTGATGGAGCATTCACAACTTCCCTGGGCAACCCATTCCAGTGCCTCACCACCCTTACAATGAAGAATTTCTTCCTCATATCCAATCTAAACTTCCTCTATTTAAGTTTGAACCCATTATCCCTTGTCCTATCCTCTGTCTTGATTATGCTTTTGGTTGGTTCTTTATTTAACTGCTTCTTCACTTAATAAAAGTTAACACTGAATGAATTTCATAGTGTTTAGTGAAACACAGCCAGGAGGCTGTTCTCAATCAACTAATTTAGATTCTATTTGCGTAGCTTCTATTCTGGCCTTTGACTGTATGTAGCATCTAAAGCAGCTATCTGCTTCTCTTAGACACTGATAGAAGGAAGAAAGGAACTGTCACAGGAAGAAGGCTTGAATGAAACTTTCTGAATTTTAATATTGAGACAATGAGATATGTCATCATCTATTGACGTGCTACTGCACATGGAAATTTCACTGTTCATTTAGTTCACGTGTGTTCTCCTACACATTTGATAAAAAGTTCCATTTAAAGGAAAACTAGGTCTTGAAATGGTCTCTCCTAATTTGCCTCACCACCTTCCAAAAGCTTTGAACAAGATAAAGTTTCTTCTAAGCAGAGATTATTTAAATTTTGCCATATAGCCTCTCTGAACAAAGTAAGGCACTCTATTACAGAGCAATAGTAACAGTGATTTGTTGGCATTTCACCAGATTCAGTATCTGCAATCTCTGTTCCTATTAAGCACATGGGGTCAAAATCACACACGAATATTTTAAATTCTTAATTACTGACTTGCTTTGTAATGCTTATCAGCATTGGTGAAGTTGTAATTAAAATGGGGACCATCGGGTTACTAAGTTCCCTTTGATAGAAGCAGCAAGGATGACTAATATTATCAGAGATTCTGTTTGTTACCTAGGATTGCCACGTGAAAATATGGTAGGAAATAAAATTTGGAGCATGAAAAAGTTAGGAGATTTTTCGTAATTTCTATAGATTCAAAAACTGAAAACATTTTGCTGAATCCATTTTAAAGACTGTTTCAAAATGGTGCATTTTCAAGTTTGCTTTTTTTTGTCATTATCTGCATTTAAAAATGAAAAGCCAGTCATTATCCTGAAAACGTTTGAGAAGTTCTGAACGTTTCAAGATATTTTTTGTAGGAACTATTTCAACAAGAATTCACCAAATTAAACTCACTTATTTTTGTTCCACTGAAGCTGAAAATTTAAACTGTTGGTTTTACTTCATTTTCATCATATTTTTGTATGAAATGTGCATCAATGTTTGCCTTTGTACTTACACTTTATTTTCATATTTAGTCTATTTTCACATGTATTCATTATACTCTAGCATTCTACCTACATACAACTATTTTTAGGTGTTCGATGTTAAGGCTTTTCTGAAGTAACTTCAGTTTCTTAATTCACCCATGTAATATCATGTTTCTTTCATGAAATTTGATGAGACAAGATTTTTGTCATTGCTTCATTTCCAGTAATAGAGTTTGTAAATATACGTATACAGGTTTTCATCTGTATTTTGCTTTATATGCTTTTTAACAGTAGCTTGAATTGCAAACATTCCATTATAGAGATATAAGAGCTTAACACAGACATTTTCCTTTTCTTTTCTTGTGCTATTTGCTTATTTTGATTTTTACTGCAGGTTATGTTTCTGTCCAGTGTTTATTTTTCCTGGCTGCCTCATGGCTTATAGAGGTATCACATTTTATTGGAGTGGCTTTCAGATTATTGGTGTGAAAGACTTATGGGATTTGCTCAGAAAAATCCGTCCTTCCCAAAGTCTCTTCCACTTTCCTCTTTATTGCAATTCTGCAATTCTGGCTGTGCCTCCAGACCATATGTTCTTGAGACTCTTCTTCAAATTCTCTCTCTCTCCTTTTTTTTCTTTTCTTTTTTTTTTTTTTTTTCTTTTTCATTTATTCCTATTTTCCATTTTCTCTGGGAACTTACTTCACTGACAAATTGTCAGAGACCTGAAAGGCAAACAAATTAGAACTTGTGTAGTATTCTAAGAAAGCCTATATTGATATCCAGAGGGAAAACAGCAGCCCCCCTCAGCAGTTTTACTCATCTCCTTAATTCTTGGTTTCAGCTCAGGTGTAATTTCTATGTACCTTGAAAAGTATTTTAATATTAATTTACTAACTCTTGAACAGTCCCTTTTCTTCACTTTGGTATGAAAGTCAGTAAAATGCATGAGGACGCTCTTCAGTGTTAGCAATATTTTATGATGGACAATAGTTTTATGTCTTAGGTTTGGATCTTCTATTTAAAGATAAGTGAAATGTGAGTAGTCTGACTATTGTGAGTAGACTGTGATTAAATGGTAACTTTATACCTTCCAACAGCTACATCCTACCCATAGCACACATAGCTCAATTTATGGCACAGGGGCAGAAATTGTTTTGATTCATAAATTACCAGGGGGAGAGGGCTGTAGCATATGTACTCGTGGCTCAATACAGTCACCAGAAGTTAGCAAATTTGCTTTTGCGAATATATTTTTCTGAAAATACAATTAAGACCATTATTTTCCTGATGCTTGAAGCTATGTTTGAAGGTAGAGCAGCTAAAAGGTATGTAAGTTCCCTGGTGCATGGACAGAAATTTGCAGATGAAGTGAGCCAAAAAGTTAGCAATCCTTTGAACACAGGGACTGAAGTGAAAGGACTAAGAGTAGAACTACTACAGTGCTTTGGCTACTGAGAAGCATCTGAGGGTCCATCAGACCCTTATGAATCAAAAATCCATTCAGGTACCTCTATCCTTTCAGCAAAGATGTCCTGGCAGTTTTGCCTGACAGGCACCTCAGTTGCAGACCTTGCTGCATACTGATTACAAAGAACATAAACGCATAAACTACTGTAGCTGCATGAGTTGGTCACTCACATATAAGGCAGAGAAAGAGGCTTGCCATGCAGTGCCTGTAAGCCACCTTGCTAGCAGACAGCAGTGTAAGAAAAGAAATTAAATTATGCAGTAAGCAAGGATCACCCTACTCACACTGAGCGGAGGTAGTATGGCTTTTTGCATGATAATTTACATAAATATAAGTAAATTTGTACTCACATTGATTTCAATAGTGTTATACATGGAACAGTCTAACACAAACAGAAGTGCCCCAAAACTCACAAACCCAAAGAAATCAAGCATGAAATTAGCATTATGTAAGATTCACTGCTATAGATGGAAAAGAGTAAAGAGTAATACTAGGGTTTCAGCAATGGATAATATGACATAAAACCTCATGCCACTCATTTATAGTCTTTTTTCCAAAGTTTCTCATTATGGTATGTGTTAGCAATATATTTATGCAGTCATATAAAATGGGCACATACTTTGATCTATCTGGGGAGCCTTGATCTCATGAATATTTTCTGTTTCTTTTTTTCATATTTTTCAAAATAGACAGCAGAACCAGAGAAGTTTTTAATTTATGATTTCAGATCAATTCCTGAAACTAAAACTTTTTTTTTAATAACCCCCCCCCAAAATGTAGATTTGTTGCACTACAAAGGAAAAAATACTCTCAAAACCTGAATCCAAGGGAGTCATACATGCCTCAATTTTCATTTTCTTTTTTTTTTTTTTTGTTTGTTTGTTTTGTAGAAGATTCATAGTTCTGCAGAAGAATCCTTACAAACAATCCTTCTGCAGATAAGAATCCTTACAAACACTTGGATGGATGTGAAGTGATTTCAAGGCAAAAATTTCATAAGATTAATCACTAGCAATTGTGATGTCTAGCTACTGTTTAGCAATATGACCGGCACAGGAATCAAAGTGATCAAAGTGAAATAGCTGCATTTAGGCATGTTCACTACAAAATCCTTCCAACACACTCTTCCCTCTGACCCTTCATACCTGGACAAAAGGCTTGTGATTGCATCAGCATTTCTACATAAAAACATTCGTGTTCAGGTATGGGCACATAAAAATGTGTGCACACCTATTTTCCTGCATCTCATGGTTCTGAGAATTAATTAGAGAATGAGAACTGAGCACCATTGTCACAATAAACTGAGTGTCAGTTTACAGGCAGCCTGAAAGATAAGTTACAAATACAAATTATTCCATTCACGTAAATGAGGTACTAACATCCAGAAGGACTGATCTCTAATTAAACCGTAGCTACCTTTGGACGATTCTGCGAGCTCCCAGGGTCTGTCTCCAATTTTCCTCTGTAGATAACATGATACAACCAAAAAACTTATTTGAATTGTGTATTTCTTTAAAAATAAAGTTCATGTTGAAAACATTTAGGAACAGTACCATCAGGTAGGATTCTTTTTTAGCACTAGAAGTTTGGACACTCAGAACTGATATTTCCTTTACATTAACTTTCAACAGCACCTAACAGAACTGCTTTTTCTCTTTTCCTAATTTCTAACAGAGAAAGTGATCTGGAAGGAATACAGCTATTTTAGACTAAATCTGGACAAAATATTATGATGAAGACCAGCAGACAGAGGAACACAAAACCAAGTGGCTGAGTTTTCACTTACACCTATTATTCTAAAGACATGTAAAATGTAGCCATTCAGATGAGCACAAGAGAAGAAGTAGACCTATGTTCAAACTGCTGATTAATCTGTCATAAATCTTAAACTATGTCTACATTAGAGAATGACATGGATCATTAACTCTGCAGAGAGAAACTGCTGATGCAAAGTATATGATTTTTTTTTTTATGCTTTGGATTGCTCCTACCCTGGTCCCATGAACCTAATCCCCTCTTGAGGGTGGGAGTGCATTTGGCAGAGTTCTGAAGTTCATTTTCCAGCTTAGTTTCACCCTGAAGGAATTCTGTTCAAGTACTGTGAGACTATGCCACAAAGCAAACCACAGAACAACAAAACAAATGGAAAGAAATGTAATATTCACTTCACTAGAGCTCTCCCAAACCCAGCTGAAACACAAATGCATGCACTGCCGGAGAGCCTAACAAGGCTTGGCTGAACTGCTCCATCCTTTTAAAGAAAGAAGTTTGGAATTATTTTTATGAGGGCTACAATTTACCCTAGCTAATTGCTAAAAAAATGCTTGAATTTCACAGAGACTCTCCTTGGAGGGACTACTTTCTCTCTTGAATTGATCAAACTCTGTGTCAAAATTAACTATGTGTATTGCTAACAGTAGGAGCATTAGCCATCACATTATTTGTTTACTCTTTTTTCATGCAACTGCATGATGTTAATACAATTCCCAGCTTCACAGTAAGAAATAGAATGCAGTGTGCTTACAAAAATGTGATTAGTTATTAGTAGTAGTAATTTAAACTTCCTTAATTTTAAAAAAATGAAAAAGATGACAACCAAAAGCTAAATTTAGGATAAAAGAAGCTGAATTATCTTCCCTAATTCCAGAGGAAGAGTTTCTTAAAATTTATAAGATTCCTGGACAGTGCTTTAGAACATACAATACTTGAGAATTATTATAATTACTATGACAAGTTGAACTAATATTTCATCTTTCCTTAGGAAAACACTTTTCCAGGGTCAAAAATACTGATATTGTTAGTTAGATCACTTGTTTTACAAGGTGGTGTTAAAAGTTGGGTACACACATTTGGAATATGATTGTAACAGAGGTGATTTATTAATTGTATCAGAGCCACAATGAAACTGTGCAGTTGTTACTGTATGATCCAGAGATGCATGAAAAGCATCTCATAAGAGTAGAAACTATATTCCCAAGCCAGAAGAATTGTGGAGAGGAGGATGGTGGGTACTGAAAAATATAAAAATAGCCATTGTGATAATGTGTAACACTACTGAAATTGCATACCTGTAGAAGAGAGCAGTATCTCCATCCATTAGTGAAGTTTAACGATGGTAAATCTCTAAGAGCCTGACAGATATTTGTTTTGGCACCTCTAATACCTTCCTGCTTATTGACAGTTTTACATTAAAGTACCAGGATTACACTATTTCTAATTGGTTTCATTTAAATCTTTCTGTCATGACAGAAATTAGAAAAATCTACCTGGAAGTGAGTTTTGTCTTTGGTCATTCTTGCAAATTCTGCAATCCAAACTCTCATGCCATTACAGTAGCTAGCTCACTTTCCTCATGTCTCATAAAATAATTCCTCATTAAATAATTCCAAAGGACAAGAAAAAAAAGGCTCATGAGACCTAAGTTTGGTCCAAAAGGAATAGATACATTATACTTGCAGATGGACAACAATTCTAGGGCATCATATCTGACTATGAAAGGAGGGTCCGCTTGGGATACTTTTAAAACAAGATGTTCCACACCCCTAGATTATGGACTGAAAATATTTCCTCTAGAATGTAACACCTTCCCCAAGACAACAACAATTAAAAAAGAAAAATCCTTCACAATAAATGTTCATAAAATATTGAAGATATGATGGTTTTGATCAAAACTTAACTGAAAATAAATACTGCAGGTTAAAATTCAGGATATAAACCACCTATTTATACTTTTATATATTTGCAGAAGCTATTAGCATATTTTATGTGAAGAAAGTAGGGAATGAATCAAGATCATTATGGAGGCAGCTCCTTATTAGAACTCTCACCTTTAAATCTGAATGAAGACCTTGCTTGATTGTACATAAGTTACAGTGGATTGCAATTCTTCTCTTCTTAATTAAACTGATTTTCTAATTTCATTTGATATGCAAAGGCTTTAATCATCCTTTGCAGTCCCCTGGTATAATACTCATCTCCTAACATAGAAAATATACCAATAGAAGAAATGCGGGAAAAAAACCTAGAATAGAGAGAGAAAGCTGTCGTTTCAAAACATCTTTTCTGTAATTACATAAAAAAAATCAGTCTCTGAATATCATTTCATAATGCAAAAATACTTTAAGCTACTGCAACTTTTTAGCTTAATATTGGATGCTAAACCAAGAAACAACAACCATCCCTTCCCCAGCATTCCTTATTTGTGACAGATTCTGTTCTTTCTCAACAAAAATAGACAGTACTGATTGTTTACCTGGAAGACATTAGGGACAACATCTCATTTTTATCAGATGTCTTACTGAACCTCTATTGTTCTTTGTTGCAACATTCCAATATGCTATTCACATTCAAGTGTCTTATAAAATGTATCACTTGTATTAGTGTCCAGGAAACTCTCTTGTTTGAGTATGGTGAAAATGCAAACTAAAGGGCATTGCAACTGGAAAGTGACACTATAACTAGAAGGCAATACTGCAGCCTTCATTAAGTGTCATTATGTTTATCACAGGTAAGGAGAGCATGAAAGTCAGAATGACACAGGATTTAAAGTAGAATATGGGTTTCTCAGACTCAACTTTATGATTCCCAAATGGGCTTCTACCAGTTTTTGAGCTAACTACTTCAGCCATGTCTGTGTACGCTGTAATCAAAGGTGACATATCAAAAGATATATCCTCTTTCTAATTGTGTAAAGTTGGAAATTATCATCTCTAGATCATCTCATGCAGCCATTACTGAATATAAATTTTTAAACAAAGACCAATGAAACAACTATTTCTACAAAACACTTTTTGTGAGCTAGACTTATCAAAATGTAAAGCCTTGAGGATGCCCCTGGTGCAGAAAAGAATTTCTGTACTCCCAGGAAGACACTGGAAGCCTTTTTAGAGTATAATGTGCAAATCTGCAAAGTGAAACACTGGACGCTGAGGGCCTGACATCTACATTAAATGTATTTTGCAGAGTTTTAGTACCTGTCTGATTTTACTGACTGAATGCCCATTAAAAGCATTAAATGCACCCTTGCATCTTCTTGTTTAATCTTGAGGCAAATTCACAAGTTCTAAGACTGCTCTGTGACACTAACTGAAACACAGCATGTGGCTGCGACTGGGCAATTTATTTCAGAAAGTCAGTTCTAATGTGAACTAAAATACGCCCAAGGATGGCTCTGAATTCTCTTTATAAGAAAAAAAAAATTAAATTATTCCCGAATGAAAAAGACAGCAGTTCAAGTTGTATATAGGAATTGGCTCTTCTGAAAACCATAACATGTGATCAATCAACAAACCCCTGCAATGGAAGATGGCTCAGAAGAGATGGGCAAGAGCAGTATACTTGGAAAATCAGATAAGAATGTAGGGAATAACTGACTGTTGCAAAGAAAACTTAATATAGCTTAATACAAAGGGGAGCATTGGATAGCCTTTGTTTCAGATAAATGACTGCATCAGGGGATCAACTTTGTGTATCATTTTAGTGTGTCAACTGGCTGCATAAATGGCCTTCCCAGAGCTACTTAATAGAAAGTATTGCCTTCCTTATTTGCCCAGACTAGCATGGGAATGTGTAAATATGGCTTAGCCCGGCATCAGATATAAAAACTGAGCAACAAGCAGCAGGCACTTTGAAGAGAGCAATGGACCTGAGTTGGCTTCAACCTATAAATCCTCCCTAGTGACCGGTGACACCCAGTGTCATGACAGTGAGCATGTAGAGACACTAGAAATGAAATGATGCTTGCACTGTGAGTCAACTGTTTGTTGCAATCACTATGTTGTACTTGTATGGTGACTTCAGAACATTGCTTGTATCACTGAAATCAAAATCCTATACAGTAGACTTGGTACTCCAGGTTAAACCTTCTTCATGTGGAGGAGGTTTTCTCTGAAAAAGACTGAAAAGACAGCATTAGGCTCTGACAGGAGGACATAAAGCTTACAAGCTTACAAGGTATTATTTCCTTTCCTCAGCTTTGTATGAATTTGGATTCTATCAGGATACCTTCAATAAGCCTAAGGCAGAGACAGCCATTTCTACTCTGATTTGAGGCTGTTATGAGTTTCTCTTGTAGCATTACCCTAAATTTGATCATATGCATACCTAAAATAATTGCAGCTTGGATTTAAATTTCAAAGGTACTTTTAAAGAGCACAATTATATACACATATTGCTGCTCTATTATGTTATCTTCATCAATGAAAGTGTTCATTTACATCACCAGCATGAAAGTCAAACAGGCAGTCATAGGAACAGCATAATTAATACAGAGAAAACCACATAGCTACTAATAGGAGTAAAGTTTTGTCACAAGAATGGCCTCACTAAATCCAATAAGATTGCATTTTATTAATCCACATGTCATCTGGATTAAAATTTACAGTGGTTACAGTAGATAATATCTAAAACATTCGCTTGTGAATTCCGTCCACTTTTTTTTTTTTTCCAGAATGCATTTGACTTCTGAAGATGTTAAATCAAAGGAATAAAGTAAATAATAATATGATTCTGCTTCTACTCCCTATAATTAATATACATTAATCAACTCACTGTATGTTTTCTGTTAAAACCTCTTCAAAAGGATTGGAAACAAACTTACTTTGGAAATATTCCTATCAGCCATTATTGGCCATCATATTCATAATCTGACCTGATTACAGGATATAGAAAACATTATATAATTGCCACACTTTGTCAGGACAATGGCCATCAACTCCATTATTCCTTATCTGGGGAAGGCAGTAAGGAAAGAACATGGCAAGTGCAGAATTGCCCTTGCACTGGTATATTTTTCACAGCTACAGGTCATCAGGGGTTTTAGAACTAGAGACTACATTTGGAACATGGCATGAAACAGGCACTGATAACTTGTCTTACTTGTTTTGAAGTAATTTATACCTATATGTTTTGTGGAAAAAACCTTTTTTCTTTTTTAAGCATGCTTGCTAACTGATAATTGCACTGAGTGGACTTCGTTTGATTAATCGTTCCCTATTCATCATCTTAATACTATTCATCTCTGCGTTTGACTTATTCTATTGTTCCTTCATCTACTACTTTTTCAGGCTGATGGACACTATTTCATTAATCCCTCCTGATTCTAGCCTGGAACATTTTTTGTTTCCTTTTTCTGTTTGCTCTAATGCATCTGAATATCTGTTCTGTATTTCAGAGTGCCTCAAGCCATTTTCTGTGGTACATGGTGGATCCATATCTAATTAAGAGACAGTGCATAGCAGAGCAAGAGGCTAATGGACCATTATAAGGGTTTGATCTGAGCAAATCCTCAGTTGCTTGGTATTAGTGCTACAATGTGGGAGATTGAACATAAAGATCATTTATTAAAGTTTATAAATTAACAACAACAAAAAGTTGACAAACAAAAGAAGACATTCAACATGAAATGCACTAAATAAATGTAATAAAACCAGGAAAATAAGTCCTAAAAGCTGTCTGTCACTGTCAGACAAGCTGCCCGTTACCACAGGAAGTCCTTCCCCAGTCTGTGGAATCATCAGCATATGTTTGATGAGAAGTACATATAGAGTTTAAGATATATGGATTTCTACTGTGGATCTTTGTACTTCATAGGTGCTTTATAATTGCATATTTAAAAAAAAGGCACTCTCTGCTGTGAATAAAGGCTGAAATAGCACAATCTTTTCTGGTGCTCATTCATTACAATTTTGTTGTTAGTGGTTTTACATTTGAAAGAATTCAGTATTTGTTATAAATACAAATTTTTATTTAGTATATGTATAATTTGTTATATATATTGTTATATATCCGGGAGCAGGGGGAGGAAGGCGGGGAGTGAGAGAGCAGCTCCATGGTTCTGGGTTGCCGGCTGGGCTTAAAAAATGACAGTTCTTTGTGGTACCCAACGTGGGGCCTGAAGGGCTGAGATAAAAACAGATCTGACCAGAGTGTGTCCAATAGTATTTGTGATAAGCATCTATTGGTTTGGATTAATAGTCACTCATCACAATGATGATTTATTGGCTCTCAAAGTTGTTGCTCTTGATCTCACAGTTTCAGCATGTTATACCTTACTTACAGCCAGTATTTGTTGTATTAGTGTTTATGGGCTGGGGGCCTTGGGCTAAGGTTCTTGCTTCATTGTACTTTATGGTAATGACTTGTAATACAATAGACTCATTGATCATGAAACTGATCTGGCTTGCGTTCCCAGTGGGTCATCACCTCTCTACTTTGGGAGCACTATATAATAGGAGTGCTTAGCAATTACACATCATTTTTCTCCTCCTTGGGTGGTCAACCTGTGAAAGAGACATTCTCGCACCTTCCCAGCTCCCCCACCAGACCATTTGCAGCATCATTTGAGAGTTCTGAAGGTTGCGAATGGCCTATGGGTACCCTTGAGACCTGCCTGCTGATTGTGATGGGGATCACCATGTTGGCATGCATCAGAGTGTGTTTTACCCACAACCATTTAATCTGGTCCTGAGAGTTATGCAGAGTCAGGTTTGGGTCTTGTCTAGGGTCAGACAATGACATAGGAGGACCAAGAGATTTTCCCTGAGGCTGGACAGTCATGAGGGGCAGGGTGAGTGGGACAGCATGGGCAAGTATCTAGGCCAGTGGGCCCCTCCATGCTTTGGAATTTCATCACTGAACAAGTGCAAAATCCAGAAAAATTAGTAAAACATTTAAATGAGGTGTGTTGTCATCCTGGTCATACCAGAGAGGGACAAATCATGGCAACGTGCTGGGGCTTGGCCTATGCTTACA
>JANRGW010046482.1:0-13765 GCA_024733675.1 Psilopsiagon aymara | reverse complement strand
ACAAGGGAAAAGAATACAACAGCTCACCACGTATACTCAGCCCGACCAAGCAGTGCACCCCCCACCACCCTTCCGGGAGGGTAAACCTGAAACCCTTTGAAGAGGTCCATCAGTGCCAGAGAACTGGCTTGGGAAGCCCTGCTTCTAACAGCCCCACATTTGGAATCCCATAAGACGCTCAGTGAAAATGGCATTCCTGAGTAACTGTGGCATTCTGGGAACAGGCTAGTATTTTTAAAACACTGTGTGATAGATTAAGAGCTAATGCTTCCATTGCATTTCTTTTTTTTTTTTTTTTTTTTTCTTTCTTTTATTGCTGTTTTTGGTTCTTTTTCTTTTGATAAGTCAAGTAAAACATTTTCCCTTCTTCTTTATCAGCATTAATAGTTATGTTGCAGTCACCAGACTAATGATGAATTAGGTTTTTTTGCAGTATTTGGAGGTATTAAATCTATAACTAGATATATACAGTAGATAGTTCCTAACTTGAAGTATTTGTGTTCTGGTGATGGCTGAGGGCAAATACTCAGAGTTAAATTATATTTGCTGAAAAGTAGACACAGCAAAGTAGTAAAGCTGTGAACAATATTATTGTAAGTTATTGTATAGAGTACTTGGTACATTCATGTTCCATTAGTCTATACGCTGATCCTTTCCCTGCAGACCTCCTTTTTTGATGTCATTTTTAGACTTCGATCATCAAGAAATAGACCCATGCTGTCCATGTGGTCATTTTTTGTTTAATTTATTGCTGGATGGAAGTCCAAACAAAACTTTGTTCTTTCAGCAGTGACCACCAGTTTTCAGTGAGATACGCTCTTAACATCAGTCAAGTGTCTGCTTGTAATGTTCAAAATGTTCTCACAGATACAGGAGAAACAATAAAAGTCACTTGGCAATTGCACATGGATTTGTTTATGTCTTAGGAGAAAGGTTGTTCTGCATTGAGTAGAAAAGCTCATTCCTTTCTTTCTATTAACTGTAATCTAACACCCCAACAATAAATATGTCCTTAGTCAATAGGTGCAATGCCTGTGCAGAGCTTCACCCTTGCCAACTGCTACAATTCTTCTAAGACAAAATCCCAAATCAAGGTAATGATAACAGACTTAAAAAATAATTTTCCCACCCCTTCTGTCCTAAAGCTTGCCATTAATATTTCTTAAAACAATTACAGCCCATTCCCCAGGAAGTTCCAATATACCAAGGCAATTGCTCATAGAAAGAATGTAAAGCCTAGTCAGGGACTTGCAGGTTTATATCCCATTTGGATTTAAAAGGGCCCATTCAACAAGAGCAATTTTATCATCTGGAAAGCTGCTGCAAGTTTTTGCTGTAAAACTTTTATGGGATACATAAGGCTACTTTCTACTATTGTATTCTAAAGAAACATGAAGCACTGACAGAATATGCTTGTAACATTTTGGGTGTTTAAATACTTCTAATTGATTTGCTATTGAAACAGCCCCAGACGGCAGAACACAAAGTGGTATCATCTAGCAGCGCCATGTGGAAGGTGCTGTCCCTTCTACATCTTGGGAGAGAATGAGGAACTGAAGATGTTGGCTGAAATGAATGGGCTGAAAGAAGTAGTAGGCCTGTTTTCTTTCTGTGTCACACAAGACTGAACGGGCTGCTGGAAGGGAAATGCTGAATTGCAGGAGATGAATTTTGCTCCAGCGTGTGCCAGTGGATCATCGTCACTATGAGTCAAGAGACTGACTGGAAACAAGGAGAATTTGTAAGAGAGGCACCCATGTAGTGTGCAAAGCATGTGGCACAGAGCTGACTCTGTGGTCATCCCTTGTTGGGGAGTCTCACTCGAAGGTTTCCTTCTGCCTCCAGCAGTGCTTTTTTAACTATTCCTTTGTACTATGAGGCAGTTGATCCTGGGGAGAAGCTAGCTGGGTGATTTTCAGGTAAACAGACTCATTGCATAGGTGAGTGAAGTTCATTGCCCAGGGGTGTTCACAGAGCTGGTGTGAGAGGAAAGCTTGGGCTCCCTTCTTGCACAGGCAAAGCAACAAACCTTTCATTGCTTTCTTGCTTCACTGCTCCTCAGCCACCTCTAGGCTCCTCTCCCCTGCTGCTCTACATGATGGTCTTAGGTTTGCTGAGAAAGCTGTGCATCCACACTACTCCTCACTGTTCAGCAATGGTTACTCCTTTCTTGGCTGTGCTGTAGGACCTGTCAGAAAACACAGATTGCTGAAAGCCACAGAGCCTTTCTGGAGACTGAGCTGTGATAAGGACATTTGTACATCTTTAAGGTCTTTCTCTACTCCAGGTTGTGATGCATCATTTCCCTGGTGTACTGGACTTGGGATCAGAAGAAGAAACAGAAGGGCAAAATATCTGACAAATGTACATTTAAGTGAGTATAAAACTCTGCTGCTTTCATCTATGTACTGTATTGAATAAGAACTTTCTTTTTAATTCTTGCTTCAGGTTTTTATGTGGGAGTTAAGGTCATTCAGTGATGCAGCATGCGTCTGTCTATTTGTCAGCTGTTCCCAGTCAACATCTCAAGTCAGTGGCTGGTTTTGGTGAAATCCAACAGAGGTATGTGATCCAGGAAGCCCTAGAGTCTTGCAGGCTCCATGAATATAGGGAGTCAAGCAAAAGAAAACATGTTCTTATTAGAAGAAAGGCCATTGCTATCCATCAGGGAAGCCATGAATTAATCATCAGGAGTGCAGATCTGCATGAAACAAGGCCCTTTCGTTCCACATTTCATGCAACATGTTAGTTTTTTCCTCATAACCTTGCTTATTTTGCTAAATTTTACATATATCTCTTCAAGCTGACAGTGATTTTTGATTGGTTGTTTTTGCGTCAGATTTTCTTTGTCTATACGCAGAAGTCATAAACCTGTACCAGAACAGAAAATGCAGCATGGCTATTATTTTGGTGGTATATATGTAGTGTGTTCATAGGGTCAATTTCTGCATTAATCATTTGCAATAGAGTGTAATACCTCTGTAGTATTATAATTGTTGTAGCACTATAGGCTGTACTGGTGCAGGAATGACAAATCATACCACAGGAGAATATGGCCCATTAGTTTTCATAATTGAAGTGCTGGGTATTTCTGTAAATGAACTTGCTCAAGAGTCAGATGAACTGATGTTTTACAAAACAGGTATATGATTTAAGAATAATGAATTTTGCAGAGGTCGTAGTGCAGTTCACTCGGGCAGTCACTCCTCACTGTCTAACCCTTTAACTGATACTGGATTTTTATCTTTCTTGTGTCTATAATATTTCCCTTTTACTTGGGCAAGGAATTTCATATTTTCCAAGAAAATCCTGAACGTTTGTTCTGAACCCCATCATCAATGTAATACATGTTTCAGCTTCTATGTGATGAAGTCATATGTGCATTACAGACTTTCGGATGTTTGTCAAGAATTCTTCCTGAGTGATTTAACTCTGGGGCTTTACAAATTACTGCGTGCTGTTGCAAATCAGATCAGCCAGATTCAGACCTTATGAACCATTGAACTAGGAGCATAGATGGAAAATTAAGCTTTTCCCTTCCTTCTCTGACTGTGTGTGATACTTAAAGATAGTCACATATAGTGATAATTTTCCCTTTGGTGTAGTATTTACCCCATTGACTCACCAGTACCAGCAGATACTGTACCCACGTGTGGAGGAACAAAACCACCAGGCTAAGTTGCCTCAAAAAAGGCAGGTGAATGTGTAGATCTTTATCTTTAGTAACCATAACAAGCCTCACTACATCGTATTTCATATTTTTACGTTAGCAATATTGAATGAAGGTTAATGACGTAAAGGAGCACCTTCCAGTAGGTCTGTAACGACAATAATAGACGTATCAGTAAACTACTATTTATAGAATATAATTAATTAGACAAAAAAGGAAAAGGTATACTTCATCCTATACCCTGTTGGGTATCTGCAGTGTTTGTATCGGATGCCTATGCCTCCTTTTGCAATGTCTGAGCAAACCCAGGCTCTGTTATAGTACTAGTCACACAATATGGTTCACAACATATACTGATGCAGGCTGGATGAACTTCATCATGAAAGCTGTGGTCTCAGGGCTCTTGGAAGAGGTTGTGTAAGGATTGCAGTACTGGTAGACCTTATCAAAGACTGTACAGTCTTGCTACATTTTTGTCCTGCTTCTATACAGTGCAAGAAACTGGAATTAGCTGACAGGGCAGTTAAAGAAACAAACTGGAGATAATTTATATGCAGTTATGTACTTTGTTCTGATGATAATTTATTTCTCTTTTTTGATGATTAACAGTCTACAGTAAGCACATTTTCACAAGAGGTAGACTCAAGCTTCCTCAGTTTTTGTGAACATACTTACATCTGCTTATATCTTTGGCTAGTTGCATTAAATCTTTATCATACTTTTGAGATTATCTTCAAAGGAACTTAAAATTCCATTTCCTCAAACAAATCTGTCAGTAATTTCTCTGAGGCATCAGCCTTTCCTAAATTTGATTCATCCTCCTGAATTTCATTTAGGTCTTGAGAAACATTCATTGAAATTAGCTAACATAACTGATACTGCAGCATTTATTAAATTCAACAAAAAATAGGCTGCTTGAAACCCTTTTCATCTTTCTGATGAACAGCTAGCAGGCCAATCTGTGTATGGATGTAGACAAAACACCTGTTAATTCCTTTTGGTTCAGTAACATATTAAAGACATTCATTAATAAGTAGATGAGTGTCCAACAAATGAGCAATGTTCAATAAGTTCACTGAAATCAGATGTAACTGGTTTTGGAGCATGTCCCACATGAGAAAGTAAAGCTGTTTCTCACCCTTGGGCCAACAACAGGCAGGCATCTGAAAGCTTATGGAGAACACAGTTCAATAGAGTTGAAAAGGAGGGTTTATCCAGTTAATGTACTGACAGGTTACTTTGATTTGAGGAAAACAAACAGTCACACAAAAAAAACCCAAAATTCAAACAAAACAAAACCCAGAAACAATAGAGGATCTTCCAAACACTACTTACTACATGTGACCATAAAGAAAGAAGTAAAACAAGTATAGGAGGACTTTGCTGTGGCAAAATAGGAGCTGATTGCTGTAAAAAGTTTCCAAACCAATACTAGATTGCCCTCCTAGATGGAAATCTGATGGGATGTCACTGTAAATCAGAAGCATTCAGAAGTGTACCAAAGCCATGGACCAAAACCTGTTAAGCCACTCTTGTACAGTCACGTAAAGCTTGTTTGGAGTATCTCATCTGTGATTAGATTATGATACGTGAATGTTTCCGTGAATCCTGCTGTCTAGGTAAAAACAGTGAACTGACAGCAAGGACTAAGTAAATACCCAGAGAGATTATATGACACTGTGTGTTGGTCAAAGTGAATGCCAGTAGTAGAGATTAGGGAAAGGTCTTTAGAAATAACTTGTGACCATATTGCTCTTTTTTCTTCAGGAGGTCTTAAAGGTCTTATAACTAAAGATAGTATAGTAATACCTGATATCTTGAAGATGATCTCTACATTCCTATTTACCAGTAATGCTTAAACAATTTGGAAGAGTACTCTGAACTTTTGAGTAAGTTGCCATATAGCTGTTTGTTTGTGGGTGTTTTTTGTGTGTCTGTTTGTTTGGGTTTTGCTTTTTTTCCTACTAAAGGAATAGTTAAAAATGCCGAGAGTCCTGACTTTCAAACTACCCAAAATTGGGCAAGGAATGCAGAGTGGCTATTGGCTCATATCCCTTGAAAAGTCAGTAAAGTACACACAAAATCACATACTTTCTGATTTGTTTCAATGAAGAATACAGCAAAGTCTTAGAAGTGGTGATCTTGATAGAAATGCCAATGAAATCAGTGGAAAGGCTCCAATTGACCTGCCTGTGTTTTAGAGCAGAACCACTATGATAATAACTGTTAAAACCACAAGGTTTTTAAAGAAACTACAAGAACAAACACCTAAGAGATTTTCAGATGTTGATTGCCATGATCAGCCCATGAAAGTTTTGGTTTGGGTATCTTTTTGTTTGTGAGAGTATTTGTGAGTTTCCCAGTGTCATGAAGGGCATGAAGTTTTAATAAAAACATTACTAAAGGAGAAGTAATTACACTTTCAGGAAAGTAACCTCAGAGACCAATTGCATGTCTGAATTTAGCAAATTTTTCTGATATATTGTTTCTTTAGTTTTCAGTGCCAGTAAGTATGCATGATATCTGTGATCCCTTTTTTTTTCCTGTACTTGCTTTTGCTGGATACAGTCTGATAGTATAACCTCAGCCATTTTGTAGTTGAATAGCACCTCCCAGATACCCTTAATGGGTGGCACAAACAATTCAGTAGGTGACCCATTCACCTTTTATCCCAGCATTAGACCATAGTTCCCCATCCTTCGTGCATATAAATACAGCATGATGTTTTGCTGAAAGAACAATTTTACAGATAAAAATTGATGATCAAAGGTAAATTCAGGAAAGGAGAAGATACTAATCCCATGGTGGCTTGATTCCAGTTTGGAGGAATTTTTATGGGTTGAAAACTTGCCTTATATTTTCAACCAAACATAGTACTATTATCCTCTATTCTGCAGTATTTCTCTGTGCTCTGCATAGCCTATAAATAGAAATCACCTATCCACACCATATTCTTAAAACAGCTTGTGAAGCCACAGAGGATAAAAGGCCCTGAATTAATATAAGATACTGGGTGTGTGTTTACTCCAGTGCTTTTCATTCTCATTCTAGTTCACTTTTGTCCTAACTGTCTAGCATTACAAACTGTCAGGGTTAAGGGAAGTGAAAGGCAGCAATTTTTTTGTCAGCTGTGTCAACAGTAGAGATTGACACTTGGGAAAATGTTACTGGAGGAAGCCAACAGCTTGCTGCTTTGCCTAAAGCTTATCCACTGCAAATAATGGGGTAACCTAATGAATGCATTCAGTGAAGAATGTGTGTACATGTGTTCTTACATGGTTTTGCATAATTCTTCTATGTCTGTAAAGCTGTAGCTGTGAGCAAAATTACATTGTCCTTAATATTGGCCTTGGGCCTATCTACCTTTCATCTCAACCCTAAATTTTTTCCTTGACCCTAAACAGCAGTGCAGACTGACCATGGTGGAAGATCTGGTCACCTCCACGTAGCAGACTGACCCAGCTGCTGTTGACTTTCCAGTCAGTATCTGCAGGGCTGGAGTCTACCCATGTGCAGATCTTAATACAGAAAGCCGATGGACAGGAATTGCACAATTCCTCGACTCTGGCTTCTGACCTGTCAGCATACCATCTCTTACATTCTGCATGTGTTAGAGAGATGCATGGGGAAGAAACAAGTGTCTGCAGAGTTGTACCTCACAGGAATGGAGAGGTCATGGTAAGGTGATGCCCCTTTGGCATCATCTGGCCTTCAGCCGGAATCTTGATGATGATATAAGAAATATACGTAGTTTGTATGGGTTCAGCACAGGATACAGGACCTGATGCAAATCAGGGAGGGTGGATGGTAGTTGGTAAAAGGCGAAATAAGGCAACTATGAACATCAGCACAGACAGCTTGTTTGGCAGCTGCAGTAGGGTGTGCTTTGAAGCCAGGTTCTCATCTACTTCAAAAATAAGATCGACCAGTTCTGACGCACAGATTATTTCAAGTCCTATGTTTATAAATCAATGTATACATCCTTAACACCGTAAAAATTACTCAACTGTTTGGAACAAGTAGAGTCTTTTCAAACATGTGGTAGATGCAGCAGCATCCTGTTCTCAGTGGTGGAAAATGAGCAGCAGCTACTAGGGTTGGTGGAAATGGGCACTGCTGGAAAATGTGTTTTACTGAGAAAGCAGTAGAGGTATATGGGAAATTTAAAGTTGTAAAAGAAGATGATGAAGGCAGTGGCAACTCCCTGGTAATGTGGTAGGCTTTGAATGAAGATAACCACCAGTTTCTTTCATGATGTTTCTCTTTTCTTAAAAAGTTAAGGCAGGGTGTGTTGACCCTTACAGCCCTGTCCAGTCTTTTCCAGTATTCCTTGTTTCTAACTCTGGGCTCCCTGAATTCCTATTGTTTTAAACTCAAACCCTGAAAGTGACAGCACTAGCTTATGCCCTGCATTTCAAAGGGAATTAGACAGACTATTCAAACACCTATTAGTATAATTCCTAATACAAAGTTAAAAGTGGTATTTCTAACAAGTAAAAATATACATCGAGATAATACCTTTCATCTAAAATGATTCCCAAAAAGATTTACCCATGCATTTATGCCAGAAGCATTATCATTTGAACAGCAAAATGAAGCTGGAGAAATGCATCAGGTAATTTCTCATTCCTTGGGTAGTAATCTGCAGAGATTTAAGCTGCATGCCACAGACCTCCCAGGATTTTGCATCTATCTAGAATTTCATATCAGGGAAGACATCACAAAAGAAAATTGCCAAAATCATACGTAGAGGGAAGTAAAAGCTTAAAGGACATATTGACAGCTCATATCCTCATCAAGCTTAACCATCTGTGTTTAACCAGTGTTACTGCTGCAAATTAGTTTGTGCCTTATCAGCTTGACCGCAGAGGTTAATTAAACTTCTTTCTGGATTTGATATATTTCCAAGAACATGTAGCAAATGATTTGTAGAGACTGCAAGTTTGCTACAGGTAATGCTGTTATACACAAAAAAAGACAAATAGGTTAGGGCACAGTGAACCTATTAGAAGTCTGCTGAGAAAACTGGGAGTAGGTTCCACTTGCATTAAATTTTCCTATGTCAGAGAGACTACATTTTTAAAGTCAGGCTTGGCATCACTCACTATTTTATGACAAGCCTTAGGGTCCTCTCGTGCCTGTCTTAAAAGAAACACAGATGATGTTTAGAAGCTGCCTGAAAAGCTCAACTTTCCTTTCAATGCAGTGATTGCTGGATAAAGCTTTAAAGAGCATGAAGCTGCCAATAAAATAGAGTGCTGTGTAGGCAGAAGACCTCTGGTGTCTGCTTTTCACTGTTGCTGCATAAGGGAAATAGCATAAATTTCGAATGTGCCTTACTGTATTTTATTTCCTAAAAATATTTGCCTTGCTCCTGAGTGGATCACATAAAGGCACAATTCTGAAAAACTGCTTTCCTAGAGAAAACTCACCTGGAGGTCATAAATCAGAAAAGCATATACAAAACAAACTAGCCAGAGCTTAAAGACATCCTATAATGAGGAACAAAGTAAAGGATACAGAAGAAAATGAGATGTTTAGTTGTGTGCATCAACTCTGAAGAAGAGAAAAAGAGAAAGAGCTCTCCAAACCCAACGACCTCTTCCAATATGCTTTGGTGAGAAAAGAATTCATCTCTGCTCAAGATCTGGTTTAACTCTCTTTGTGCAAATAGGTTATGGAAGCTGAGGGCCCATGGGAGGGGAATGTCACATGAGCACTGCTGCGC
The DNA here is from genome assembly GCA_024733675.1 of Psilopsiagon aymara. Taxonomy (NCBI): domain Eukaryota; kingdom Metazoa; phylum Chordata; class Aves; order Psittaciformes; family Psittacidae; genus Psilopsiagon; species Psilopsiagon aymara. The sequence goes on along the minus strand of JANRGW010046482.1, from coordinate 4,367 downwards.
CCTCTTAGCTCTACACAATCTTCAGAATCTGAAACACACCAGGAAGCCAAATCATGCATGAAAGGACATGGGGGAAATTATTGCTTCCTCCTTTGTCCTTCAACACCCTCTTTGTCCCTGGAGCTATTGTGGAGGAGGAGGGGGGCAGGTAATTACAACTGTGAAGTCTGTTTCCAGGATTTCTCCTCCAAACTTATCTCAACCCTTCTGTTGCAAGAGTGAAGAGTTTCATCTTCGTCATTTGGTTTTTTAATAGTCTTTCGGAAGACCAAATCTGGTACTTTGAATGCATGACCAATTTAATCACTGTCTACTATTTTGCCTACTTTAGTTTCCAGTTTGCATCATTCTCTTTTCATTGTTTCCCCACTTCAGATTCAAACCTTTCATGTGTATAGAAAGAAATATCTTAAAACACCTTTAAATCCTTGGCTAAATACTCTAAGCTCTTTAAACTTATTTTAAGAATATACTTCATAGTCCTTTCTCCTTTTGAGCAGCAGAGACTCAAGAAAAGAGAGATCACATACTATAATACATGTGTTCTATAGAAAAACAGAAAGATTGAGCAGGTTAGAGAAGTGAAGATTTGAGTGAAAGACATGGGAAAAGAAATTAAGCCATCCATGTTTATATTCACATAGGTATATGTATGAGTGCATTTATGCACAAATTTGGTTTTCTCTCCATATTAACAGAGAATTTACACAATGAACTGTCTCAATCTCTTCTTCAATAGTAAAGCTATGAACATGATGTTAAAGTGTGACAAGGAATGATCTACATTTGCAATGTCAGAAGATACTCAAAAATAACTGCCTAAGACTTCAATATGCTTCAGTAGTTTCTGTCCATTCACGATCAGCTAGTCAAGAAATATCTCATTTCATGTGTAGTGACAAAATACCTACGTGAGGTATTTTTCTTTCTGTACAACGACTGCAAAACAGAAACTTCACTCATGTCTTCACAGGAATGACATCTGCATCAGTTGGCAGCAGTTGGGGATTTGGCTTTTTTTTTTTTTTTTTTAATTCTCTCTTAACCCACATTGTAACCAGGAGTGTCTGAATCTGGCTTTTGGCTCTGCGTAGGTTTTGTCTGTTCAAGTGGTTTTGTTCATGGACCCTGTCAGTGAAATAAGCTAGATGAAACTAAACTCTTTCACTTCCAAATTATTTGAAATCCAGATCTGCCCTATTTTATGGCTTGAGCCCTTTTTCATCTTCTTGCAGCCAGTATCTGGAGAGTTAGCTCTCTGATGAGACACTGCAGCAGACATTCACAGTGCCTGATATAGATCTTCTGATTTGTCCTCTGGTTTCCATATAATCTGTATAATCCCTATAGTGCTTGTTTAGTGATTATACAGTGATCTACATAAACTCCTCATTCTAATTCTCTTCATTGTGTATAGAATAAACCTGAACCAAGTTGCCTATTCCACTGTACGCATATAAGAGGATTTAAACAAATTAACACGCAATACCAATAATAACTTTAAAGGTTTGTTCTTTCTGGAAAATACGTTCAAAGATGATATCCACACCTCAGGCAGCTTCCTTCTAGCAAAGGGAAAGTTACAGAAGGCATTAAGCTTTATTACTCACTCTATTGGACTCTGTACTAGATTCAGGCACATCAGAACATTTTCAGTGGACTTTATGATCAACCTAGTTACCCATGAATAGTGTTGGATGAATGATGATGTTATGTTAAGTTAAATGAATGCATTTTTAAGGTATAAAGCATCTATTTTTGGACAGAGTCTTGGGTAACATGGTCTAGTGTCATGGCAGGGGGCTGGAGCTAGATGATCTTAAGGTCCTTTCCAACTTTAGCCTCTCTATGATTCTATTTTTCCATTGGGAATCATAATGCACTTCTATTTTTTACCATTTACCATTTAAAAAGATCTAGTGAAATTTTGGAGCAAATGTAGTATGTGGTAGTAGTATGCTATCATTTTAACCCAAACTGCTGTGTAAATACAAAATACTAAAGGCAAAATCACTCAAAGGTCATGAACTGAGCTAATCTCAAAAATGTTAGTGAAAACACTATTGAAGCATTTTTGGCCTAAAAAGGAAAATATGAGGAATGTTTTGCAAGACTGTTGAAGAAAATGACACTTTCAATCAAGAAAAAAATGTTTCAGCAAGGAAAAATTACCACTTCAGAGCCACTTTTTGTGACTAACTTGCTTTAATTTTTGATTATGCTTTATGCCATGGGAAAATATCAATACAAAATACATAGACTACACGTATTTTTATATGCTTAAATGTGAGGGCATTTAAAGAAATTAAAAATATAATACTGTAACAAACTGAGAAAAAAATTACTTTCTTCCCCTTTTACCACATCCAAGAACTCATTTTAAACCAACCTGGATGCTGGGTCTCTTGATTTAGTTTTCCCATTGAAATCCTAGCAGCTAAGCGTGTCAGCAGGGTCGCTTTTAAACTTTCATGATTCAGAAAGTGTTGACAAAAGACAAATTTCTAAAAGAGAGGCTGAAATGCAAATGAAAACTGAGGGATGAAAATACAAGTTCTGTTTATTTAAAACTGTGTCTGCACAGACAGCTGTGTTAGTGATCTGAATTTATGGCAAGCAAACAGTGCTTACTAGAAAGGGATTTATTATGATATGTGACAGCCTACCTTCTGCTTCCCTGCAATTGTCAACATTGCTAAAACCTAATATTATATAGGCTTTATTACACTCTTAGCTGGCACTTGTCTGATCTTTGCTATTCACATAATCTGATAAGGCACCATAGAGGCATGTAATGTTATAAATGCTCTATCTTTTTATGCTTGTAATCTTGTTGTGCCACGACCAAATAAACTCTGAAACTTACTTATTAGTTCCAAATTAATTTCCTATGTTTGCTATAATAAAATAATCTGTGTTTTCCCATTGGTAACAAAAGAAAAAGCTTCTTACAGTTTTCAGGGTTCCAAGAGCCTCAGTGGGAATGATATGTTTCCTACATGATTAAGGTCTTCATGATTTTTTGCTAACTCTTTAACATCAATTTATTGCTCAGATTTTGTATGTCCTGTTCTCCTCCACTCCAAACACACACACATCCTTATACAGAGTGGTCTAAGCTTTCAGGTAAGCTGCACTAGCATAAATTCAGGCAAATCAACATCCCCTTTATGTTTTTGACTGAAATCTGTGAAGTGCCTCTGATCACACTGAAATTTAACCTGTTGATATTTGTTCAATTCCATGCATCTGTAGGACTGGGACTTTCACATGTGGGATTAATCTATTCATTTCGCATAGCCTTAGTGTAGCTGCAGTTACAGCAGATTTTGGGGTTATTTTCTTTTGGACTGCTACTTGCTATTGAGTTTAATAGAAAATAGGATCCTGCCTCTTAGGTAAAGAAAAAGAGAGATCCTTTGGATAAAATTTTCAAATCCTCTGAGATCAGGGTTTTGCTGTTTTACCTTCCCCATCTCTTTGTGGTCCTGCTCCATAGCAGTGCTATGACAGCTCCAGCACAAATTGAGGCTGGTTTGAGGTAAGGGGCAATTCACCCTTTGTGTTAATGAATTCATATAAGTATTTGGAAAAATAATTTGGAATTAAATGGGTGATATTGTCAGAAGAATAAACACCTTAGTTCTCTTTAGCTAACTAATCTGTCACTGCTAAGCCATTGATATCACTGGCATTCAAAGTTTGACACGGCTCCCATGACAACTTGCTTTTAGCTGTAAACTGGATTGCTTTGAATATGGGGAAGAGAAGCTGTAAACATATAAAATCAATGACTCCTGGCCATTCCAGTGGTGTAACATTTTTGTCAGGAGCCTGTTTGTATCAGATTTTAAGCATCCTGACCAAAAAAACCCGTATGATTTATGGTACCTTAAGCATGAGATCTGTCACGTAAGAAGCCACTATGAAGCAAACAATATGCTGTGCATTTTAACTACATAGGCTATGGAGAAGAGTTCCCTGGGGGGAAAAAAATCAACCTCTCAAACCTACAGTAGATCACGTTTCCTTCACTTCTATTTTTCTGGGGCATGTCTGATGGATTTTGATATAACAGCTGACCATTGTCCCTGCTGTTATTCATCTCCAGGCCTATGTACTCTGAAGTCATCCCTGCAGCAGAAGTTAAGGATTTCTTCCTGGCAGAACTGTCCCACAGTGAAATCCATATTCCTCTTTGCTGATGCTACTTAAGTCTTTTGAATCCCTTTTGTATCAGTAGGATTTACAACCTTGATCCTTTGCTGCAAGGGTCCTGGACTTGAATGTTGTCATGGTTTAGGCTGTAAATCAGCCACGCAGTTTGCTACATGGAGAATCGAAAGAATGCAACTCCCACAGGTTGA
>JANRGW010046479.1:0-17757 GCA_024733675.1 Psilopsiagon aymara | reverse complement strand
ATCATTATCACAATACAATTGTTTGAAAAAGACCTTGAAAAGACTAATTCCAACTTCAGGGACTTTTGTTTGTGGACATTTTATGATCATAAGCCATCTGTTTACCAGCTCCTTTCATTTCCAACAATGCTGTCAGTGTCAGGAGTTTAGTTTGCGATCCATCTGCCTTTACTACATAGCTGTCTTTATTTGACCTTAAAAATAGTTTATATAAAGTATAAGAGGAACACTGCGCATGTGACTCAATGACTTATTAGGCATTTTAGTTGCTCATTGACTGGGAACTACTGGACAGAAGTGGAATCATGGGCAATACCTCAGCCTTTAAAGATGTTTGCTCTACAGACTCTTTTGGGAATCCATTTTTTGTTGTATCTTTTATTTTTTATACATATACATATATATATATATGCATATATATCTCAGTTTTCTATTTTACCACTTCTCCATTCTTCTCACTAGAGGGTTCCATCTTGTCCTTTTCCATTATTGCTGCAACACTTCACAGTTTTTTGGTTTGGTATTTTAATCCTCCTCAATCTAAATCTGCATCTCAGAATTCATTCCATCTTGGATTCAAATTAATGTCTCACAATGAATAACATAATTATAGAAAACTCATTAATTTTTTGTAAAGCAAAACTTCTGTAATGAATCACCTCTATCACAGCATTAGGAGTTATCTTTCAGAAGTTTCCTGGTTTTGGAGAAAATGTGCTTTGCTGTTTCAGCTAGGCTTAGTTTCGCAGTGATTCAATTGCTTTATGTACAATAATAACTCAGGACTTTATATTTTTGCTGCATCTTTCTTTCTCACATCCCACTATATCCATGCTTGAATCTATGCAGTGTGTCCTGTGAATTTTGCCTGTGAAATGGCTTTAGCTGCTCCTGCTTTCTCACTCCAACATTACCTTTCCTGAGCCTCATTTTTCATAATTTCTGTCCCAAATATCTCTGTGGAAACCAGCTCTTATAGAACAGGATTTCAGCTTGGCCTCTAGTAAGAGATTTATTAACAATGCAACTACCTATGTGAATTCAGTCAATGGTTGCAGCTCCAAGATTCCCAAAATCCCTGAGAGGCTCTTGCCAGTTCTGTTAAAGAGTCTGTACTGTGTTCTTTATTTTCATGGGCCGATTGTAAGCCCCTCAAATAAGGACAGTGTCTTTCTGCACTTCAATCCTTCATCTGGTAACCACTTGTGACTTTTTTTTAAGCTTTATATATGTTGCTGTCATGTAATTATCCCAGAAGCGTGGGATAGTTTAAATAGAAAACTATATATAATGAAGAAGAGATTTTTTGCAGTAAGACATACAACATTTATGAGGAATCTATTTATGAATTTATTCTGGTGATGAACAATTAATATATACTAGAACTTCATCTCATGGACACGGGATATAAAGACAGAGATTCTGACACCTTAATGTCTTTAACTCCTGGTATGCAATTTCCAGTTGTAACTGTACTGTCTATAGTGTGCAGGTGCTTGGGTGTATTGAGGAAACAGCCAGTGAGGCATAAGTTTAACATTTTTTTCAATCCAGATTGTCCACAGCTAGCTGTGGATGCAACAGTACAGTGGGGCCTGTGCTAGACATATATAGATTGCACACATACTTGAAATTGAGCTAACTATATGCAGTTATTAAGCCTTAGTATTTGTGTACAGAGTACTCCTACACAATGTGTGTAGTGTGTAGGCAAATGAGATGTTTCCAGATAATCCTGGATTCTGGAGGCGTCTCTGAGTAGTACCTAAAAGTACAGCTCTGAGAGCTGAGTATTGTAAACTCCATATCAAAAGATAGGGCTTTCTAAAACTTATAACTGTAACTATGGCTCAGCCACCCTCAAATGCCTTTTCACTATTAAAAAGCATCTTCTTCAGGAAACAAAGTGCGTATGTTTGGGAGACTGTACTTTATTACAGTGTGTCAGTAAAGCAAAACTTCAAAATAAACAAACCGTAGAAAAACAAACGATACATACCCTGCTGTCCATGCAGTGAAAACTTGTCCTAAAAATAATCCTGATAATTTTGCCCATCCATTTAGACTTATTCTCTTTTGCTTCTTTGCATCTTTGGAGTCAATCCTTAGCAATTGCCTCTTATTCGTGTGCATTCATAAAACTGATTGTAAGCTGGTTGACACTGACTGTATTCCTTATCTTAAATTCTGATGTCTATTAGTAGATTCTAGAGCGAGCACCAGATGAGCAGGATACAGAAAAAGATGTGAAGAGGGGTAGACCCACAGAAAAGAAGGTTTGCTTGACTTATAGCAGTGCCAGACAAATACTTTTGTACAGAATTTAATGTCCCACTGGTGTACGTAGAGAAGGGAAAAATGAGTAATAATCAATTTTGATATTTATTACTGTGTAATTTGAATTCTATTGCCTTGTGCATATTGGGTGAGGGGCTCTGTTATTTTTCAGTATTTATAGACTTGTAAAAGGAGCACAGAAAATGTACATTATACATATTTATACAGGTACAACTTGCAAGAATGTTTCATTAGCTAACTAACTTAATTTTGTAAAGAAAACAGTGGTCTTTTGGGGAATAGTAAATGAGAGAAAAATGACAGCTTTCAGTCTTGTATGAAAATATTGTTTCTGAAAATAATTATTGAACAAGTAGGAAAGCAGGTTAAAATTCAGATTACTCATGCAAATATCAGTTGAAAAAGAAATTAATTAGGTGAGCCATGTGAACCACCTGAAAGTGTTAAGAGAACTGAACTAACAGAATGAAACTCTCACTGAACACTTTTCAGCAAAACCAGGCCAACATACTAGTCATTACAGTAATATTTATATTTCAGTACCTTGATAGTTTACTCTATTGCCAACAAAGTCAAGAATGACATTTTTCACGCACTATTTTTTCAGAGAATGTTATTAATCTTTTCTTAAATTATTATTTCTGTGCATTTAATTTATTCATGCAAATTAGAAAAAAAAACAACTTCTAAAGAGTGTAATTAGTTTAGTTGATTTAAAATATTTAGGGGAAAAAAAGGTAAGACCCCTTTAGTAGCCAGATCTTCTTTGAATTTGAATATCTTGACTTGGAAAGGATCTACAATGATCCTTGAGTCAAACTCTCACAGGGCTACCTAAAACTAAAACCATATGACAAGGAGCAACTCATAGATACTACTCTAACTCTGACAGGCTCTTGACTGTGACTGTTTCCCAGGGGCACTTGTCCCAATGGACAACTGCCCTCTCAGTGAAGAACTTTTTCCTAATGTCCAATCTGAACTTCCCCTGGAGCAACTTCATTCCATTTCCTTGTATCTGATAATCAGAAAGGAGATCAACACCTCTCCCTCCACTGCCCCCTTTGAAGGACCTGTAGATTGTAATGAGATCATCCCTCAGCCTTCTCTTCTAGAAGCGGAACAAACCTCAGCCACTTCTTGTAAGTCTTGCCCTCAGGACCTTTCATCATTTTTGTTGCCTTCCTAGGGACATGCTCTAATAGTCCGATGTCTTTCCTGATGCCATATTGAGGAGCATCCTGAGAGGGCCGTGTTACCAATGCCCCTGTTTTAGGAAAGAATGCGACCAAATATACTGGTTTTGCTCTTTATACCATATTTTTCACTCCCTTTTCCTGCCACAGAGGAGTGACCAGTATAAGAAAAACTCATGGCAAAGAAATAGGGAACATTGGAAGGAAAAGAATCAGAAAGTAAAGAAGAGAAAAATTAATAAAAGAATGGAAGAATGTAGTGCTTCCTGAGAATGCATTACTTCTCAAAGATGGACTATTCCATTTATGACTGTCTAAGGTGAAAGGGATGCAGGTTTCAGCTGGGATCACTTAGAAGTTAGTGATTCCTGGAAGCCCTGTAAATCCAGGAATTACTCCAAGTTAATGGTGGGGGAACAGCAGGCAAATAGCTTTTCAGTGATGATTTATTTTATTTCTTAAGCTCTACGAATTTCTCTCCTAAAAACCACATTGGTATTTTATTTGATTTAAACGAGAGACATTGGCACTGATGGTGAGCATACAAAGCATTTGGACAAATTAGTAAAGAGGTTACTGCATCCATATGTGTGTTGCTTCAGGGATTAGTTGAGTCTATTCTATGACACAAATGCCTACATTTAAATATTCCACAGATTTGAGGAGATTTGTGGGAGCTGTCTATGTTTAGAAAGGTCATTTATCAGAGGAATCAAAAAACTGTAATAACCCAGCACATTTTAAATCTGAGTCTGAATGCTCATTTCAGTGACTCCAAACAGTGCTTATTGAGGCAAACTGAGATGCCATTTTCAGGGCTAGTAGCTTAATAATTAATCTCTGAAGATTTGTAGCTACCAAAACTTGGCAAATTTTGAATTATTGGTCACAGTCTCCAATGGCTTTTGTCTTTTTTCAGAACTTTAGCATATTATATTAGTGCTCTTTCCCATGAATAATCAGACAATATTTCTTTTGTTTTAACTTTTTTTTTTGTTGAAAAGGGTGATGTTCAAGAAAAATCTCAGAAGAGTATAGACAATGTGGATATTTTGCATTACAAAGTCCTCTTGTGGGTGATTTGATGCAATAGTTAAGCTATACCTAGGAAGAAGTAGCTGAGGGTATGTCAGCATATTCCTTTGTAAGATAAAGATGAATGTCAAGACTAACTGTGCAATATTTTCAAAGGGCTGTCCCAGCCAAATCCTACCAGGTGCCTATGGATCGCAGCCCAGAAGAAATTGAGTTTCTGGGCTTGGTGGTGGTTTGCTCTAAAGGGATAGAATTGGTAATGCTAGTCACTGAAATAAAAGCAATAAAACCTGTGGTTCTCTGTTTCAGAATCTGTCACTTGTATTCTTGGAAATTTTGTATTTTCCATTAATTTTCTTCCATCTTTTTATTTGTAATTTTAATTTTCATTTTTCTTTTCTGTTTCTATGATTTTAATATATTTCAAATATTTCAAAATTCAAACAAAAAAGAAATTTCTACCACAATTTTCAGATTTTCATGTTATGAACCTTTCAATAATTAAATGAAAGTCCTTTCATTTGTGTAAGTCCTTTCAGGACTTAGACTGGGTGTTGACTTCAGGAGTGATGGAGCCCTGTTTCCTGGAGACGGCGGAACACCTCCCTGACCCTGGGAAGTGATGAATTAATTCCTTGATTTGTTTTGTTTTGTTTGCATGCATAGCTTTTGCTTTATCTATTAAGTTGGTTTTGTCTCAAACCATGAGATATCCTTTTACCCTTCCAATTCTCTCCCATATCCCACTGTATGATAGCAAGCATCAGCTGTGTGGGGCTTAGTTGCAGGCTGGGGTTAAATCACAATAAGTATTCAAGGTAATGTTAAGTTTTTGTGTCTGAGATGCTGCAATTAATTTGTCTGATTTTGTTAATTTCTTACTCAGAAATTGAATAGATAGCACTGTTTATATGCTTACAAAATTTTTATCCTGCAGAGGCTACAAACATTTCATTAAAAAACAAGTACCAAATTCACAATCCTAGAAACAGAACACAGCGTTCTTCAAATATGTCTGCAAGTCAACAACAGAGCTCTTACAGCAAGGCCACTGTCCACTGATTTACTACTTAGACTCCACTAGAAAGTAGTTAGAAAACCTGCCACTACTGTATGACTTGGTGCTGCAGATATAGCAAACTTCTGCAAGGACTGTGTGCTTTACATCATAGAACAGCACAATGAAGCAGTAGAAAACTGAAAATTGGAGGGCTGAGGATTAATTTAGTTTGGGTTGGCTTGGCTCAGCTTGGTTGTTTTGGGGGTTGGGATGTTTGTTTAGGACCTTCCTTATTCCTAAACTGCTTTTTGTTTGGTTGGGTTATTTTTAAGTTCTTCAAGGTAGGACAAGCTTCATTTTGTTTGAGGCTTTCTGGTGGAAAGAACAGAGCAAATTCTGATGAATTTGAAATCTATGCAACTTAGTAGAAAATAAAGGCACTCCCTGGGACTTGAAATCCATGTAAATTTTTTTTTTTTTTTAAAAATGGCAAAAAACAAATGGTAAGATTTGGTATAGAGAGCCCTTGTAGCATTTAACCTAACAATACTTTTATATAATGTAACTTTCTCCACGTCTGAGACATCTCAGGTAATTGCAAAAAAGCTATAGTAAAGATGAATTTTATTGTTTATGGGAATGGAGTCAATAACCTTTACAACATGGGAATGTTGTGCTCACCTCAATGATTTTTTTCTCATTTGTAAATCTAAGAAATCTCTTTAGTTCAGCTTTGCTCCATGCCTGACAAAGGTTTAGGGGATACCAATCTGTCTAATGAAACTATTGCCACTATTTACAAAGACATATTAGAGGCTTTTGCTGCTGTTGTTTCACATTTTAATCTTGTTTAGCTATGGAAAAGGCTCAGAACAGGAAAGGCGTTTTTCCACTTGTAGCCTGCTTTTTTCCCTTATGTTTTTTTCCCAAATGCAGTTCTCAGTCATTATCTCAAATCACTTAAAAAATCACCTGCAGGCACACTATTCCCTAAGGCAGAGTTCTTGTTTTTTTACTTGCATTTTTTAGTTTCTGCGAATATTGGCAAGACTTTTGATTACAGTAATGAGTGGTTCTAGTCCACCTACTACTCGCTTCTGGTCTCAAGGGAGCACTCAGTTTTAAAAGTTACTTCTTGGTTGAATCTCTATGGGTTTCGTCAGTAACTCTCCTTTCAATCTCTCAGTACAAGCTTTTCAAAGCCTGAATACCTCTAAAAGTTCAGCTACTAGTTACTTTGAGAGATTTTTCATTTAAATTTCTTCATTAACTCTTCAAGCACCCACACACAGGCAACTTGCCCAGAGACACCTTCATTTTATTTCTATATCACTTTGACTTGAGTGCTTCACACCTCAGATGAAATCCACTCTGTGCCTTTTCTTTTTTCCCTTCCTCATTTTTACCTCCCTTTATAGTGTCATTAGAGCTTTGTTTGTCATAAGGTTTGTTTGTCATAAATTTTGTTTGACAATGCTTACAAGAAATCATGAGATTCCAGATATAGGTTTATGAAAATGAAATTTCTATAGCTAGTGATGATGTTTATTCATTGGCAATAAAAAGCCTTTAGTTCTTATTCTTCTAACATGTACTTAAGGTTGTTTTGGGTTTGGTTTGTTTTTTCTTTAATTCACATTAGATTTATAGCCCTAGTCCTCAGTCTTTTCCAGGTTGTGTACAGTACCACTGCCAAGTATGATCGCTGTGGGCTTCCTGTGTTCTTTGTATCTGTTACCACTTGAGTATGAGTCAGCACTGGTTTTTGTTTGCCAACAAGCTCAAATGACCAGCTCAATATGTGAGGCTGCCTGATTCCTGATCTTGCTAAATACCCAGTCTTTCTCTGTGCCAGATCAATGTAAGACTGATGACAAAGTAACTCAAGTTCTCACACTGAAGCCCTCCCTGGGTCCTGAGCTGGCTTCACTACAGAAAGGCTCTTATCCATCATTCAGGTGATGAAAATTGTTTAATTTAATCATATCTGATTTTTGCTGAGAAATGCTTGGATTGCTGAACTTTCTGTGGTTTTTTACTATCTAATTTTTTAAAGCTATTAAAGACCATAATGCAGCTGAAGAGTTGACAACAAATGGAAAAATACTTTTTAGTGTCTTAACTAATTCTTAACTTATTCAAGCCTTGAATTCTGGCTAGGTATAACTTTATATTTTGCTCAAACGGCTTGTAGGTGAAGACAAGTGGAGCAGGAGCTATTTACTCAGGTTTCAGCAGTTTCTGAGAGATTCGCTCGTTTATTCTCCAACACTGTGGAGCACTGGTGCTGCCACAAAGAGGCAATCATAACAGCCTCAGAGGCAGGGCTCTGAAGAGAGAATAGGAGTGATGCTGAGAGATGGCATCAGCAGCTGCTGGTGTCCTTGGGAAGCTGCTGCAGTTTGGCAGCTCCTTCCTTTGTCAGTCTGGAGGAGCACTTAGCCAGACACCCTGTAGGCTGCAGAATGGTTAGGTGCAGTAGGCACATGGGGAGATAGTCACAGGGGTGAGAAAAGAGCTGTCGGGAAAAGAGCTGTCAAGATTAATAGATACAGGCAGCTAGGTCTGCCTGCAATAGTTATATGTCCAGTTTATGTGTCTTTCTTCAGGAAAAGATGCCTTCTTTAGAATTATGACACTAGAAAAACAGATCTATTAGCTCTAGATAAAGCTTTCTGATTCCTACTCTTAAAATCTACTCTAAATGTGATTGTAGTCATATGCTTTTATTTACCTATGAATCTTTCTCTGAGCTTCAGTGCCACCAACAAAGAGTTTACTTTTGCCCTCACCTGTATTGATTGTGTTCAGATATTTTCTCAATTATATTAAATACTACACTTATCCTAGACAGTTTTGAAGTTCTGGCTGCCTTCAGGCTTCTATCACACAACAGAGCAAGTAAGGATGAATAAATAGGATTGATTGATAGTGAACACAACACAAAATATCACTTTTGTACTCTGGCATGGAAACTGAGCAATAGAAACAGTACAAATAGGTATTCAGCAAAGGCCCTCTTTGGGCTGGGATAAAAGGTTTGCCACAAATTTGTTAAAAACAGTACCACTAAAACAAAGTAACAGTGTCATCTTCAGCAATCTTCAAGGTTATAATTTTGTTCACTGGAGTCATATGGGTCTGATTAAAAAAATCAAATTATCCTCTAACATATGTATTTAATAAATAGAGCATGTTTGCTCCTGCTAGCAAAAACATTAGGAAATTACTATTACTTGTACATATTTTGTTTGTCTATATTTTCTTACTTTTCAACATGGACAACTTGCAACCCACAGGGTATTTAGAAGTTTTGTTTTGGATATTTATGACTTCCTTTGTATGTAAATGGCAGGTATTATTTCCACATCTCTGCTGATGGCTTTAAAGAGGAAAAAACAATTACAAGGATTTTTACCAGTGACAAAAGAAACAAAACCAATTGAAACTTAATTTGATCTGGGTACCTAATTCTCTTAAACTTCTTAGAAAATGGGATGCAGCAGCCACACCTCCATAGGGCTACAGCTTCATTAATGCAGAACTGTGTGTCCGCACACAACCTGAGATCCCAAAGGGACCCACAGTCAAACATCTGTCAAATCAACCAGAGCACTGTATATGGAGTTCATGAAGGCTTAATGCTAGGGATGAGAGAGCAAATGGTATCTGATCTGGAGTGAAGTTATAGTGGCAAAGACAATATCTAATCCAGCATCAAGTATGACAGAAAAAGGTTGACCTTTCAATAATTTTTAATGTTTAAAGCAGATGGGAGGAAGGGATTGATGCACACCCAGTGCTTTGTGTCCTAGGATTAAGCATTTGTGACCTAAAAATACTAAAAGACTTAAGGCTGCATTTGCTGTATTATTGAACCACGTGTCTAGTCAAATTCAGGGACAATACAAAAACAGGAGAACCCTGCTTATCCCAAAGAGTTTGAATCCTAAAGAACAGAGCAGACAAGCATGCATAGCAGAACACAAATGGAACAATTTTCATGACAAGAACTGGCTATCAAAGAGCCATGTGGTGACATAGGTTCAATAGGTGATAGCTACACAGCCTGATGCTCCAGACTTCATTCCTGTGGGGATTAATTGGAAGGTATATTGGGTTTTCATGGCAAGGTGTTGGTAGGAGGGGGAGCCACAAGGCTGGCTTCTGTGAGAAGCTACTAGAAATTTCCCCTATGACTGATAGAATCAATGCCAGCCGGCTACAAGGTGGACCCACCACTGACCAAGGCTGAGCCCATCAGCTCAGCTCTGGGGTAATGTATTTAGGAAGGAGGGAGAAAAAATATGTGCAATGGCGACTTCAGCCAGAGATAGTAGTGGATATGTGAGACCAACAGCCCTGCAGACACCAAGGTCAGTGCAGGAGAGGAGGAGGTGCTTCAGGCACCAGAGCAGAGATTCCCTTGCAAACTGTGGTGCAGACCATGGTAAGGCAGGCTGTGCCCCTGCAGCCCATGGAGGTCCATGGTGTAGCAGATTCCACCTGGGGAGGACCCCACACCAAACCAGGGGGATGCCCAAAGGACTCTGACTTCATGGGAAGCCTGCGCTGGAGCAGGTTTGCTGCAGGACTTGTGACCCCACAAGGAGCCCATGCTGAAGCAGCCTGATCCTGAAGGACTGCACCCCATGGAAACGACCCACACTGGAGCAGTCTGTTACTGCACCCTGTGGCAGAGACCCATGAAAGACTGTATACTGTGGGAAGGACCCCATGCTGGAGCTGAGGAAGAGTGTAAGGACTTCTCCCCAGTGGAGGAAGTAGCAGGAGAAACAATTTGTGATGAACTGACCACAACCTCTATTCCCCATCCCCTCCACACTGCTGGCGGAGAAGAGATGGAGAAAATCAGGAATAAAGTTATCTCCGGGACGAAGGGAGGGGTGAGGTGAAGGTGTTTTTAGATTTTATTTCTCTTTATGCTACTCTGATTTGATTGGTAATAAATTAAACTAATCTCCCCAAGTTAAGCCTGTTTTATCCGTGATGGTAACCAGTCAGCAATCTCTGCCTGTTCTTATCTCACTCGACCCACTAGAGGCTTTTGCTGTAATTTTCTCTCCCCATCCAGCTGAGCAGGGAAGTGGTAGAGCAGCTTTGGTGGGAACACAGCACCCAGCCAGTATCAACTCGCCACACAAGGCAAGTAACTGAGTAGCTACATGCATATGGGTGGAATGGGAAATCCCAGCAGCTAGAAGTATTTCCTGAATCTACATCTGAGTAAGATTTGGATGTGCCTAATCTGCTTCAGTAGTTTATCTAAATTAGAAAGTAGGACCCCAGGGCCCTCTGTACGAACCCCTCAAAAACTGGTTAGATAACAGGCACTGTGTAATTCTGAAAATTGAAGCAAGGTCTCCTCTGAGAGGTTACCACTCATTTGTCATTACTCACTGACAAAAGGTCAGTGTCTGGAGCATCTGATATGATATGATTAGGATTTTGAGGACCAAGGATAATTTCTGTTACACACCATATTGCTCTCAGAAGCAACTTGGAAACAGAGAAGAACAATTTCCCCCAAATATATTAGAAAATACCTCTAAGAGTCCAACATAGAGAGGTATTTAGTGTATCTGCCTAAATTTTTTCTTACTCCTTCTTAGAAAATTCTTGTGCATTCCATTTTCTTTCAATAGCTAAGGTTTGTTAACTCATTTACTTTCTAAGACTTTCTATATGATCTGCTACTGTTAAAAATTTGAGCCCTGTAATCCTGACTGTCCATAACAAAGACCTTTGTTGTTGTTTGTATCCTTTAAATACTGTAATGCCTAGCTAAAAATCAGTGTACTCCTTTCAAGGTAACTTTAACCGTTCAAATTTAAGCCACCCTTCTCCAAACTGGCACTCATTATCTCTCTTTCCCCAGCTTCCAGATCTTCAGGCCCATAGCAAGAATGTCCTCTGACAGATGATCATCAGAATTGACACATATGATGTGCCTTTTTTTTTTTTTTTTTTTCACATCAAAGTCTAAATGCTTTCGTTTCCTTTAATTGTGATGGCATCTGACAGTTACAAGTATTTTTCAGGACCCCTTTTACAGTGCAATTCTAATAAGTGAAAGCTTTTGTAGAAGAAGAATTCATCTGATAAGTATGTCAAGTACTACAGAACATGTAGTGCATGCTAGACTTCTTGACAGAGAATGCACTGGCTGAATCAGGAATGTTAGTCTCTTCCAGAAAAGCTTTCCCAGGAAGTTCTTATGCACATGGTAGAATTATATGATGTACCGTACCAAGGATGAAAAATGACACAATGTACTGGTTTTGGCTGGGTAGAATCAGTTTTCTTCATAGCAGCTAGTATGAGGCTACATTTTGGATTTGTGACCAAAATAGCATTGGTAATACACTGATGTTTGAGTTGTTGCTGAGCAGTGCTTACACAGAGTCAAGGCTTTTTATATGTCCCACATTGTCTTGCCAGTACGTATGCTGAGGGTGCACAAGAAGTTGTGAGGAGACACAGCCAGGACAGCTGATCCCAACTGACTAAAGGGATATCCCATGCCATATGACTTCATGGAATCATAGAATCAGCTAGGTTGGAAAAGACCTTTAAGATCATCAAGTTACCCCAGGACTGACAAGACCACCACTAAACCATGTCACTGAGGACCCCATCTACACAATTTTTGAACACTTTCAGTTTCCAAAACTGCCCTGGGCAGCCTGTTACAATCCCTGATTAGCTTCTCTGTGAAGAAATTTTTCCTAATATCCAATCTAAACCTCTTGTAGTACAACTTGAGGCCATTTCCTCTTGTCCTATCATTTGTTACTTGGGAGAAGAGACCAATTCCCACCTCACTGCAGCCTCCTTTCAGTAGTTGTAGAGGGCAATCAGGTCTCCCCTGAGCCTTCTCTTCTCCAGACTAAACACCCCCAATTCCCTTAGCTGATATTCAACATACCTGTGCTCCAGGCTGTTCACCAGCTTTGTTGCCCTTCTCTGAACCTACTCCAACACCTCAGTGTCTGTCTTGTAGTGAGGGGCCCAGAACTAAATACAGGGTTCAAGATGCAACCAAGTACAGAGAGATGATTGCTGCCTTGGCCCTGCTGGCCACACTACTGCTGATACAAGCCATGATCCCATTGGCCTTCGTGGCTGCCTGGGTGCAAGTTGGCTCATATTCAGCAGCTGTCATTCAGCACTCCCAGATACTTTTCCACTGAGCAGCTTTCCTTCCAGCCACTTCATTTCATTGTTCATGCTGAACAATAAAAGCTGAACAAGAAGGAGGAAACAGGGGATGTTTGAAGTGATGGCGTTTCGTCTTCCCAAGTAATTGTTAAACATGATGGAGCCCTGCTTTCCTGTAGATGGCTGAACACCTGCCTGCCCATGGAAAGTGGTGAATGTATTACTTATTTTGCTTTGCTTGTGTGACTGGCTTTTGCTTTATGTATTAAACTGCTTTCATCTCAACCTGAGAATTTTCTCACTTTTATCCTTCTGATTCTCTTCCCTATTCCACTGAAGGGTGAACGATTGACTGCCTGTGTGGGGCTTAGCTGTCTACCAGGGTTAACACACACAGACAGGAATAGATGGAGTTTTTCACTGTGCCAGCTGAAATTGCTGGAAAAAGCGTATAGTCCTACAGGGTTTAAAACCTGTATTTGCATCTGAAATGGTTTTTTTTTGCTTCTCTTCTTTGGAGTTTTTCAACTCTGATGTTATTTGTTTCAGGTGACATCAGAAGCAGATAAATGCTCTTATGGACTCTTAGTATCCCAGTCCACAGCAAACAGTATCTAAAGGGCTTCCTCCACTTGAATTTATGGCTTTGATTACTAGCTCTTCATAGATTTTTTTCTATAAACTTCTCCAACTGCTTTTTAAACACCTGTAAAGGTTTATCATCCACATCCCTTTGTGTCAGAGTTCCACAGATTAGCTATGAGCTATGAAGCATTCATGTTTTGTTTGATGGGGTTTTTTTAGCTAGATTACTGTGACATCCCTAGTCTTTATTGGACTGCTCTTTCCTTTTTTATTTTCTGAATGTGACATATGATTTCACAGGGACTTTTTACCCCTTATTAGTTGTTTCTTTTCCTGGGCTAAATAACTCTTGTGACTGCTGTTGATTATTCTTTCTAATTTTTTCCTCTTCCCTTTTGAGTTGGTCGTGGGAGTAATAGCAACTGCAAAGGACACCCAGGATAGCTTTATACAATATTATATAATATGGTAATATTTGCTGTATTGTTTTCCTTTTCCTCTTTTAGGTTTTTATTTTCTTTTTTACTGCCCCTGAGCATTGAGATGACATTTTCATTGAACTATTTATTACAGGCCTACCCTAAAGATCTCATTCCTGCATGACAAAAGTAACCTCAGAGCTCATCACTTTGTATGGAAAATTAGGTTTGTTTCTCCTCATGTGCACCACCATGCACATACCTATACTGATTTTATCTGCCATTTCATTATCAGGTTATTTCTTCTGCAGCTTAGTTGCCCTTGTTTTTATTACTTGAATAACTAACACCAGCAAATTTTGTCTTCTTACAGCTTCCCTTCCCATTTTTCAGATTATTTATGCAAGTGTTGAACAGTACTGAAACAGCAAACATCCTGTATCACTCCGCTATATTTCTTAGCTAAATGGATTTAAAGTTCAGCAACTGAAAATACATTAGAATATTTATGTATTTTGCCATTGATTTTCCCCCTTTCTTTAATGATCCTTGAGCTGAATTTTATTGAGGTGGTCACGTATTTTTCAAACACCAAATTTTTAATAACCTTGTGAAGATATGATCATTCAAGGATGTAATTTGACAGACCTCCTTGAACCATGTTAGATTTTTTGTTAAGCTAGATTCTTAGTATTTTTTACAATTGTAGGGACAGGGACAGTTGTAGTTTCATGATTCTCCAGAGATTTTGTTGATGTGGTATGATGGTAAGCAGTTATCAGCAATATAAATTTAGAAGCACATATAGGTAGATACTACTAGCATTCATTACATATTCAGCTTCTATACTCTGTGGTTGTAGGGACAATATTAGCATTGGTAGGTTGATCCTAAAGGTCACTGAAACCATTAGAAAGACTTGAATGATCCTGATTTCAGAAGCACAGTGATACTTTGAGTAAGAAAATGTGTCCCAGTCTAGAGGTCTTAATTAGTTGGATTTAAGAAATCAATCGAAACAGAATTTAGGATTTTAGATTCAATTGCAAAATTGTTTGTCTAAAAAATGTTACATCAAGGGATGCATTTATGTACACATTTTTGCTGATAAATCTTTCAGGATGTGGTAACTGTAATAATACAACTAGAGTTTACTTACCTTTTGATTACTATATTTGGCCAGGCAATTTTGAAAAATCTGTTGCTAAGACAAATGATGAAGGACACTTGGAAGGATCCTTAGAATACTTAGAAGCTTAGAAAGAAGATTCAGTTAAAAGTCCAGGAAAGAAGTGCAAAAACATAGTGGGCTACTAGAATGGTAAGGCTTAAGTGAAGGACTGTCCAAGGTGACAGAATTAAGTTGGAAAGACAATAGCTGAGGAAGTGGACAAAGAAAGCATAACAAAATGCTATCTTTTACCACACAAGAGGATCTGAACCAAATATGACTCTAGTACAGCTACTAAGTGCATAGGAGTGCTCTTGTGAAACTCTGGTCAATGAATGTGTGTATATGGGTGTGCGAGAAGTGTGTGCGTATGAAGCAACACGTCATCTGAAAGAAGCAAATTTAGCCTGTCACTGAGGATGAGCAGTGCAGCAGACAGACTGAAATTCACCGTTTCCATTAAGGGGCCAGGAATTTTGAATATAAAATGAAAACAAGAGTCCAAGGGAAGAAGTGCTGCAGGATGGTGAGACACAAGGAGTCTTAAAATATATGGGATTCTGGAAATCTGGCAAGTACTTAAATATGCAGATCTTGAACAAATCTGTGACAAAAGATTATCTGAAAAGTCTCTTTCAGAATTACTCAGTTTGGCTGTTTCTCCTATAGGCAAAAGTATGGAATAGGGCATATAATGACAATTTCAGCCAGTTTGGATCACAGTTCAACACCGGGGCTGTATTTCTGAATGACAGATGATTCATGCTCTATAATTTTTTAGCATTTATACATCTGGGTTTCAATGCAGCATTTGGCACTTTTGATTGCACCAGCCTAGGCTGTTACATTATAGTTTGACTTAGAATGTTCCATTAGAAATATATATACATTAAATTAATTAAATTTGGCAGGTTCCCAAATCTTTACAGTAGCTCTTTCTTGCAAGGCTTTTCAGTTTGCAAGCTGAGCATGTCAGATAATCTCTGGAAATGTTCATGACTCTTTTCTGTCTTCTTTTCAGGTTTTCCTTTTTTTTTTTTTTTTTTTTTAATGTGGATTACAGAACTTCACGTACTATTGTGATATGCCTCACTAATCTTACATACATCTAACCATTACTGCCTTCCTCATAAAGCCTCAGATCACATTGTCAGGTTTTGCTGCAGAATTTCTTTTACAGTTTGTGTCAACTTGTCTATATGCTGTACATTTGCTCTTTTTATGGTAAAGTCTCAATTCTGCCAATTAAGAAGAGAAGTCTGGTCCTCAGTATACAAATTTTCATTTTGTAAAGCTAAATTCATTTTTGTTTAATCACTTCAACATACATCACAGTTTTCTTTTATTCCAGACATTTTTCTTTGGTGTTTTTTTTGTGTAAAGGTTTGCTCGACTCTTGCTTAGATACATGCAATCAAAATAATAAATAAGACTCTGGTACAGAAAACCGTATATTTTAATGATTAGCTTTTTCAGAAAATAGAAAAATGAATCAAACACATTTGCAAACCTTATTTGGTTATTCCAAGGTTCAAAAAAAGACATTCCCATAGCTCTGAATCTTCAGGTTTCCACATGAATCTTCAAGTTCCTAGAGAACATGGTAGCACAGTCAGCCTAACACACTGGAGGCACAATGAAACAAACAAACAAACAAACATGGAAACATATAAAACCTAACCAAAATAACAGCGGGTAAATGTGAGAATTAACTTAATTTCAAACTTGCTTTTGAGATGAAATACTTGATCATGGCTTTAAACTATTTTGTGCATTTCTTTTTCACTAGCCTTTGGTAAATGTGACAATAAAATGAGAAATGTCTCTTTTTCTAATTTTATTTCCCATTCCTTTATTCATTCCTTTACTGAGTGACAGTAGCAAAGGAAAATATAAAAATTACTGCATAACTGGAGTAATTTTCTCGCTCATGTGAAGAAATGATCACTTGTTACTAACACTATAGAATAAAAGATAGACTCCCCAAATGAGGTGTAACTTCAGCCAATTTGACCAGATATCATGTCTAAAGCAATGGTGAGCATTAGATAAATTGGAAGGGAGTAGCTTTGGACCCGTTAGCCTTGGCAAATCTATTTTTGTATAATGTATTGGTTCAAAGACATGTTTTATTCCTACTTTACTTGTCTCTGTATCTCTATTTTGCCACCTCTTTTATCAAAATGTGTCCATGTACTTTACAAAATGGTTTTGCTTAACCTCAGATCTAGTCTTTTTTACCAAATTAATAACCATGAGAAGTGAGAGGTGTTCCCTTAATCACTGGATCGGTTGTGTATTGTAGCAATTTTCTCTGTAGTTTTTGAATTCTCAGTGACATACTGTGGGTTCCCTGTCTGTTTCAACTTAAACCTCCCTTAAAAATATTCCCTCCCTAATGCAAGTGATTACACTTTTTCTCAGAGTAAGAATTATCTTTGATGTCCCCATGTGTCATTAAATACAAATGGATTTTTATCCATGTACATACAACCAGAACAGGATCATGTTCATTTTTCCATCAATCAACATCCCCAAGTCCTTCTCCACAGGGCTGCTCTGAATCACTTCTCTGCCCAACCTGGAGCTGTGCCTGGGATTGCTCCGATCCACGTGTAGGACCTTGCACTTGGCATGGTTCAACTTCACCAGGTTGGCATCAGCCCACCCCACAAGCATGTCAAGGTCCCTCTGGATGACATTCCTTCCCTCCAGCGTATCAACCAAACCACCCAGCTTGGTGTCATCAGCAAACTTGCTGAGGGTGCCCTAAATCCCACTGTCCACATCACCGACAAAGATGTTGAACAAGACTGGTCCCAACACCCATCCCTGAGGGACACCACTCATTACTGGTCTCCAGCTGGACAC
>JANRGW010046475.1:8351-20184 GCA_024733675.1 Psilopsiagon aymara | reverse complement strand
TGCATCAAAAGGAGTGTGACCAGCAGGTCGAGGGAGGTGATCCTGCCCCTCTACTCTGCTCTCATGAGACCTCACTTCGAGTATTGTGTGCAGTTCTGGTGTCCTCAACATAAAAAGCACATGGAACTATTGGAACAAGTCCAGAGAAGGGCCACGAGGATGATCATGGGACTGGAGCACCTCCCGTATGAAGGCAGTCTGAGGAAGTTGTGCCTGTTCAGCCTGGAGAAGAGAAGGCTTTGTGGAGACCTCAGAGCAACCTTCCAGTATCTGAAAGGGGCCTCTCGAGATGCTGGGGAAGGACTCTTCATTAGGGACGGTAGTGAGAAGACAAGGAGTAATGGGCTCAAACTTAAACAGGAGAAGTTTAGATTGGATGTGAAGAAGAAATTTTTTAGTGAAAGGCTGTTGAGACACTGGAATGGATTGCCCAGGAAGCTGTGAATGGTCCATCCCTGGTGGTGTTCAAGGCCACGTTGGACATAGCCTTGGGTGATATGGGTTAGTGTGAGGTGTCCCTGCCCTTGGCAAGGGTGTGGAACTAGATGATCTTGAGGTTCTTTCCAAACCTAATATTTTATTATTGTATTCTATGGTTCTAAGTGCAGGACCAGCTCAGATATACTGTAGGAGTCCCCATTACTATTCTAATACATCAGTTCTCCTAGTCAGTTGTCAAGTTTGCCTTGACTCAAGTGATCCATTATGTAAAAATTTTCATTTTATGAAACTCTCACTTTAACATGTCTGCAGTCTCAGTCTTAGCTTCTTTAGTTCCTTTCAGTGCTTCAGTATAATATCATTCATTGTCACTATTTTTATAAATGCAACAGAAAGGAAATTTAATTGCTTAAATATATGTACAATCATAACTAGTAATTAACTTGCACAATGCACAATTTTGGATAATTTCTGTTCATAAATTACTACTTACATCCACAAAACAGTTTTTTGTTTCATTTGCAGTTGAGCAAAAAAAGCGATGCACGTACATTTTTCATCTCCGTATGATGTGCAAATTTATATAAAAGATTAAATTAATAGGTCTGGATGCTTAGAAACATTGAACACTCTTTTGGAACCATACAATATGTAGTTCATAGAGCATTTTGCTCTATGATACTTTCCATAGAGCATTTTGCTTGATGGTGTCCATAAGCTGACTATTGACTCACTAAAAGACTTTATCTTCTGATGTCAATTTGCTTCAGTTGCAGTTGTGAAGAGCATATATCTTGAAGATGTCATTCACGAAAGGTCACAGCCTAATTTATGAAAAAAAGGCTGTTTCCTAGCATCATGGTGAGGTCAGCAATGAATATATGCATAGACTCCTGAAATGCATTTGAAAGGTATTGTGTCAGAAGGAAGATCCTGCTACATGAATCTTGCTCCTGCAGCTTGAATCAAGCAAAAAACACTAAAGAGTTTCTGCAGCACCCTCACAAAGATTTGGCATACTATGTATATATATATATATATATATATATATATAAAATAACTCTGCAACAGATATTTAATTTAGGATTTTGAGTGTGACTAAGTTTCATTTTGTACACTGACTTACGATTCTGAATTATTTAAAAATGTATTGTGTCCTATGTAAATGCTTCAGCTTGCTTTGACCTCAACTGTCTTGCCACAGGAGGTAGTTTATAAATATTCTATGTCAGTCTGTAACAAAACCCATGTGAGAGCATCTGCATAATTTCTGAACCACTGGGCTACCTAGGATAATTTAGGACAGTTATTATAGAAAGCTTGTCCATTTATAGGTGGTTTCTAATTAATTTTTCTTGTTATGAAAGAGGATTTCTTTTCTTTATTGAAAACCCAGTGTGTTCTATAATAATGATTCTGGTCAACACTGAGAAATAACAGCATAGCAGTGACAGGTCCCTAAGATCACCTCCATTGGACAGATGTAGGTCAGTGTTTCTCATTAAAGAGAGTAATTTCTAGAATTGCATTTGGTTTTAGTAGTTAAAAAAAAAAAAAAATCTGCAAAGAGTATCTTTCCTCTTCTCATGAACCAATGCTGTAAATATATAAAAGCAACAAAACCAAAAGAATTTCCAATCTCACATAAACTGTATTACCTGCAAAAACTTCAGGCAAAACTTCTGGCTAAATTTTCAAAGTGCACTGAGTTGCTTGCATTGCTTCTGTGACCCTTCCTCCACTAAGGTATCAGTGAACCCAGTTTTATGGTAAAACTTTAAAGAACCTTTAGACAGTATATTTACAGCTATTAGAATTAACATCACAGTTTGGTTTTGCTTACCTGTGACACCAATAGTTTTAATTTCTGCTACACAATCCTCAGAGTTATGGGGCAGAGAGGAGGAAAAGAAAAAATAGCAAGAAAGTGCATTCATACGGACTTCTGAATGTTGTTGGAGCTATGGAAACTGCTGCTAAAACATAATAAACACCCTCATTGCCAACAACTTGCTTCTACTTTGCTCTGAAAAACCCTAAATATTTTTACTAGAGTGAGAGTTTTTTCCTTCTTACATAGATTTCTTGTAAGGATACAGTTATTGTTTATAATGGAATAAAACCAATAGCAACAAAAAGACAGAGCTTCTGGCTCAAACAGACATTGTATCTTGAGATCCAATAAGCTTGATGCAAGGTTGTTGCATTTCATTCTCTGGGCATTTCTTTTTCTCCTAATAAACCCACTGAAATGTCTATCAGTAGTGCTTAAGAGTTATTTTGTTTCCAAGACTACAATAGGCTCAATCGTAAAGATACCAGGCTTATTTTTTTAAAAAAAAAAAAAAAAAAAAAAACAGGAAGAAAAAGCTGCATAGAAAATAATAAACATCAGAAAGTAAACTGTTTGTCTGCAACCTGCATTGCAAATTCTGGCAACAAACATCAGAAAATATTTTCACATTCCCATACACACAAAAGCAAAGACATTAACTGAAAGTTAATGTTTCTTGAATTCAATTCCTATCAACATTTTTGACAAAAAGCAAGGAAAATCCACGTGTTAAGGTAGTCTGACAGTAAGCTTTCTACTATTCTAGGCAACTCAGCAGTGCAAACAGCAGTAGAAAGGGAAATATTTTTTTCCCCCTTAGCCTGTATCTCCTTACTTTTGCTAGGTGGAGGTTGATAATATCTGAAGGTCTAGGTTAACTGCTATTGATTAACTAAGCAAGGTACAGAAAGCTTTCACAGGCAGGTAAGCATCAACATTTTATTCCTAACTCAATAAACTGGAGACAAAGTTAAAATATAGTGAGAAATATACAGTAAGAAAGACTGGTGAGACTGAGTGCTTAAAGCAATTACAATCTAGAAGAGTTTTCTGGCCTTTTCTAAGATTAATTTTTCCTCCAAACAGCCTTTTAAAGGGAAAATAGGGTTATCAACTCCCTCAGCATATGCATCAGCAACTAAGAAAACATGAATGACTGCATGGGAAATGCGGTAGGCACATGCCCAGGGTAAGACCCATAAGGGTCTATGCTATGGTGGCTTGTGCCAGCATAAATGGTTGTTGTCAGAGTTCATCATAAAATGAGAGTGTCACCACCTTGTAGGCAGAGTTCACTACAGTTACGGATTCCAAGCTGCTGCCACACACATGGTCATTCACATATTATAGTAAGGCATTCTCTTCTTCAAGGCTACACTTATATTCTATCTGCTTCCAGACATTCAGAGCTCTTGTCCCAGGAGCACAAGCTCTTGTACTAGCATAGAAAGAACCACTTTCATGCAAAATGTGCAAAAACATCTGTGAGAAGGAAAAATGAGACTAACTTATGTAAACAATCTTTTCCTGCATTTCAGAGAACTGTCAATTATTAGCGAAGTCTTTAATTTGAAAACTAAAACCCTGAAATCCAAAGACATGACCTCAGCAGATCTGAACTTCCAGTAAAGTTGGAAGGATGCAATTTTCATGGCAATAAGCATATATTTAAAATCGATACAGGATACGTGAATTTTGGTATTTCCAATATTCTACTCTATTAACCTAGAGATGTATATCAAAGAAGAAAGTTAGTTATTTAAAGGGATATAAAGCTTAGGACTACAATAAATTCAAAAATATATCTCTTTGCTGTAATGTTCAGTTGAAGAGTTGTTTCTTCAGATGATTTGGCTCCTCTAAAACAGAAAGCAAGCTCTTTGAGCAATTTGGGATGCTTAACTGCTGAAAAAAAAATTGTTGGTTGGAGTGGTTCTTTCTACTCTATACAGATTTTTAAGGCCTTTAAAACTGCTTTTCCATAATGTACTTCACAAAATAATCTAAAAGGTTTTTTTCAGACAGTATTAGAATAATCTCAGAAAATAATAAAAGCATGGCCTCAGAATCAAATCTGTTCAGGATAAATGTGTCTTTAGCACTTTTTTTAATTGTTGTTCTGAGAAGACAAATAGAAACAGTCAAGGTTCTTAATTTTTTTGCTCTTGCTCCTATGTGAGAAGGTAAGCAAAAATCATATTCCATTTTATAATTTATGAACCTGCCTCCATTTTCTTTAACATGATCTTCTGGCATCCTTTTATTCCAAGAAGGCTTGTGGATTGCTTTTTTTGTTTGTTTGTTTGTTTGTTTTTTTTGTTTGTTTGTTTGTTTGTTTTTGTTCTGGTTTTGGGTTTTGTTTCATAAAGGTACTCTAAGTATTTATTTAATGTAACTTATTACACATTTTTACATCCTGCATGTTTTGGTTACAAAAATGTTTATTAGGAGTTCTTTCATATTGAATTTTTGGCATCATTATATGAACAGGTGTGACTGACGTGATGAAATTTGGAGGTTAAAGTGATACTCTTCTGTCCTGGGTTCAGCAGTAGCAGTCATTTTTTCAGCTTCTTAGTAGCTGGTGCAGTGCTGTGCTTTTGACTTTCAGCCTGGGAACAGTGCTGATAACACTGATGTTTTCAGTTGCTGCTCAGCAATGTTTACTCTGACAAAGGACTTTCTGAGCCTCATGCTCTGCCAGGGAGGAGGGGAAGCCGGCAGGAAGCAGAGACAGGACACCTCACCCAAACTAAGCAAAGAGGTATTCCATACCATAGCATGTCATGCCAACTGTATACACTGCTCAGTCTGGCTGGGTATCGGCTGGCGGGTGGTGAGTGGTTGTTTTCTCTTCCTTTGTTGTTTCCCTTATCACTGGTGGTAGCAGCAGTGGTTTGCGTTATACCTTAGTTACTAAACTGTTCTTATCTCAACCTGTGGGAGTTACTTTCTTCTGATTCTCCTCCTCATCGCTCTGGGAGGTGGGGGGAAGAAAGGGGGGGAGAGTGAGTGAACAGCTGTGTGATACTGAGGTACCAGCTGGGTTTAAGCCACTAACAGAAAAAAAAAGGCTCTTGTAGAGTTGTAGGCTGCCAAGTAACAGAGCTGGCACTTGTAGCCTAGTTAACTGTCATACCGCCTTGTGAGCAAGAATAATGCCATCTAAGCAGATGGTTATAATACATATTGATGGCCAATGATCATGTCTGTACAGCAGCTGGGGATGCTGAAGATTTAACTCTCTTCAGCCATGAGGATCAATCCATCCAGTACTTTCATGCATAAGATTAAGAGGATAAGGTTTCTCTTATATTTCATCTCACAGCTACTCTGGATTAATCTGTTTGATACTATGTCCTTTTCTACAGCTAGCTGGCAAGCCAGACAGTATTATCCACTGGCACTCCAGTTAAGCAAGACAGGTAGCAATAGAGTGTGTCTACCATATTCATCAATAAATAATGACCTTCCCAGGAATACTAATTTGAATTACAGAAGAATGCGCAACCAAAATACTAATTTACTTTGTATTTCCACAAGATGCTCATAAATTAAGCTAAAACAAATTTTGGTTTTGCCTGTTCAGAGAATATTCTAGTTTAATTTCAATGCAGTGGAATGTCACAAGCCAGAATTACAGAGGAAAGGGGCAAGAATATAAACAATCATGCATTTAAAAAGAGACCACATTGTACAGATCATCTCATCTGACCTTGCTGACAACTCTTGGTGAGACACAAGTATATGTGCTTGTACTAATATACATTTTTTCTCGTAAGTGAACCTGAAGATACGTTATTTAGAAACCTTTGAAGGAAAGCTACTGAAGATGAGGATGTGTAAAAAGCAGGTAGAAGAGAGGGTACAGGAACATTTGGAACACCTTTTGAGCTTCACAGACCAATATAATTTTTTGCAGTACATAGGAAATTACTTTCTTTGGCAGATTTTAAAGAACCAAGTATGGCTGATGCTATCAGTATTTGAAGAGAAGGTGTCGTGGTTTAAGCCATAAATCAGCCATGCAGTTTGTTCACTCACTTCCCCCTTTTTCTTCCCTCTGCTCCTGGAGGGATGGGAAGCAGAATCGAAAGAATGCAACTCCCACAGGTTGAGATAAGAACAGTTTGGTAACTAAAGTATAACACAAACCACTACTGCTACAACTAATAATAATAATAGCAAGAGAAATACAAAGGAAGAAAATACAACAGCTCACCACATATACCCAGCCCGACCAAGCCAGTGCACCCCCCACCACCCTTCCGGCTCTCTGCTCTCCGTTTCTACATCCCGGGCATGACGTACTGTGGTATGGAATACCTCTTTGGTCAGTTTGGGTGAGGTGCCCTGTCTCTGCTTCCTCCCAGCTCCCCCTCCTCCCAGGCAGAGCATGAGGCTCCGAAAGTCCTTGGCCAGCCCAAACATCACTAAGCCATAACTAAAAACATTGGTGTTATCAGCGCTATTCCCAGGCCACAAGTCAAAAACACCGTTCTGCACCAACTACTAAGAAGGAGAAAAATGACTGCTACTGCTGAACCCATGACAGAAGGGAAGAAATATAAGAGGATAACAGAATGGGACCAAGAAGAGTTATCATGCTCTGTGTTATGTCTGCATTCAGGAGCTTGCACGAATATTAAACATGAGCCATAAAGAATTAGGAAAAACAGTGGTATAACTTAAAAAAAACTGAACCAAACCTAAAACCTCAAAAAACAAAACAACAAACCCACACAGTCAAACGGTAGGAAAAAAAAGAAAAACTCATTAACATAATTGCCAGTAGACTTGATGAGAATATCATTAATATCATTGAGATAAGCATCTAAAGGATCAAAACTAATGTCCATAGAGCTACAATTTGTTGGCAGGGCAAAAAAAGAGAAACAATTTTTAGAAGGATGTAATAGGTTTTGCTCACTGTCTGTCTGCAGTGAAGAAAGGAAAATACAAGACAACATCTTCTCTGTTTTGTGTTTTAAAGCCGAGAATGATTAAGCATTATCGAAAAGAACAAAGGTAATCAGTAGAGTTTCAGGAAAAAAGTTAGCCCTGTTTTCACCATGTTAGCTTTCTGTGAATGAGAGATACTGAAGACCAATAAAATATAAAATTGGACATGAGGAATATGAAAGATTAATAAATTTAAGATTAATTTGGTTAGAAGTGGAGTTTAAATCCATATAAGCAAATGGGCTCATTCAGGGAGGACTTGCAGAGTAAAAGAAGACAGTAAATAATTGACATACAGATAAAAAAGAGAACTAGAGAAAGACAGAACAATAACATTCAAGAAAGTACAGCATATGAGTGAGGAAAAGCAATGATTTTATTGAAAATAGAGAAAATTAGAATTGATTGTACTCTTAGAAGCCAGCACGGAAAGCAGCCATTTGAGGCACTGACAAGGTAAGTTTTGATGACATAAACAAGGAGATAAGTTTGTGTTGATCATTAAACAGTGACTACAATTAGTCAGTAGTATCAGTAATCTCAGAAGACACTTATCCTGGACTTTTTTGTCTGGATGAATGGCAGTTGTAAAAATGTAACAATATACTTTGAAATTGTCTATCATGTGGCTAAGTAAAATTTAATTGCTCTAAAGACCAGGAAACAATATTACCCAAAGTTAACTGACAACATATGAAAATGTAAACTATTGAAAAAAGAGAAGACATTTGTAGTGTGTAAGGGACAAGTGGCCTTCCCTCAATTACATTGATATTGGGTACCTCCATAGATTATTTTTTTTTATTATTGTCACCACTAGTATTCTTGCTTTTGTGCAGGTTAGTTTCAATTTGACAATCACAGGACATTACAGGAAAAAAAAAAGGAAAATGGAAGTCACCTATGAGAACATTTCTGAAGAAATATTAAGGGAAACATAGCAAAACCTCATTTTCACAAAAACTGCTAAATAAATCATAGGTATTTCAGCTGATCTACAAAATTTGAAATTTGAGAGTATAATTCCAGACAGCATTTTCACTTTCCTCAAACTAATAAACAAATATGCTTTAGCTTTTTTTTTTTTTCCCCTGTAGAATACAAACCTATAGATTTTGTACTACTTTATAATGAAGCATGAAAGGAACCAGTTGATTGACATTTTCACATTTTTCACATAATTTATTCTACAATAATACTGCCTTTGAATATTTCAATAATTTCAATAATCCAGAAAATTCAACAATGGCAAGATTTAGCCTTTGAAATTTAAACACTGCTCTATCAAAGCTTTCAGAATGGAGAATTCTTGAAGTACAGAACAAATCCTAAGCAACTCCGAAAAATGACACACTTCATATTTTATATACAGAAAAAAAGTTCCTTCTTTTATGTTCATCTCTGCCTTATGTAAGTAGGTTTGTCTGAGACAGTGGCTCCATTAAATCACTCTTCCAAGGCCATAGTCATAAAACTATGACAGTGGAATATATGCCCTGTTTCATATTCATGCTAGATTACTTTCCTTCCACATCCTCATTCCACTTCCAGAATTGATAGTCTCATTTCTTTGACATGGTATGGTATTACCAGGGGTGTAGAGACATAGGATATAAAATATAGAGGTGATTTCTCCTTTATTTTTACTTCTAGACTCTGTGTTGTTTATATTTAAACTGCACAGAATAGATCTACATAAAAAGACATAGATATCAGTCCTATGTAGATGCAAATTAATATTAAGAGGTGAATATATGGATTTTAAATTTGCAAGTAACAGAAAAGCAAAATGAAGAACATCTTGGCATTGTCACATTCATGTCATATTTAAAACAAATAGACACCCCAAATTATTCTGAGAAAATGAAGTCCCATGGGACAGAGTCTGATCAAAGTTCCCTGTTTTAAAACCAAATAAAGCTCCCAAATAATATTCTTAAACCTTTATCTCACTGCATCAATTTCTATACTTGTGAGTAAGGAAATACTTCTTGAGAGAAAAAGAAGAACTGGTTTAAGGATGCTTTCTTTATGTCTGTAGTCATTCTGAGGTCAGTATCAGGTCTAAAAAGAGTTGTACTCAGGAATGCATCTCTGACTGATGCAGTTGTAGTTCCAAAACATTTTGCTTTGCCTGTAAACATAACACAGTAAAATTTTCCTGACCATATCTGCTATGGGAATGGAGAGTGAAGTAAGAGAGAGACAATGCAGGACTCTTCCTCAATCTCAATGAGAAAGGCCTGAAAACAAATTAGTTAATAAAATAGCTAGTTTAATACAGAACAGAGAGAGTAAGAGCAATACAGATTGCAGAACTTTTTTGTCTTCAGATGCTGGGGACCTCACCGTTTATGCAGCATCAGATGGAGTCCACATCAATTTTTACCTACATATGAGGCACAGATTCTGTCTGAGGACAGGGGTTCCTACTTTTTGTTCACTCTACCTATTATAAACACTTTCTTTAAAAAAAAACCAACTCTATTCAAAAAAGACATTCACATGAGATCTTTCTGCTGCAATTCCATGCACAACTGGAAGCTGCCTGCAGCCTTCTCTGGTACAGTGGGCTGAGTGAGTTTATCGTGCAGCCAACAAGTCTGTGCAGTACAGGGCATTCCGAAAGCCATGCCGAACATGCAGCACAATACAACACACCACATCCCTGTGCCTATTTAGGTTAACTGTTGTGTGGGCTATTGACTCCTTCATATCTACTGATGTCCTGATGAGGATCACTACATTCCAGTCCTATATCCACATACAGTTTCCATTTCTTTAACATATGATAAGCTACAGATCATACTAAAAGTGCACGGGCTTCTCAAGCCCTGAGCAAAAGCCCCAGAAGAGCAGGCATGACCTCTTAAAGATCACTCCTTGATTACAGTGTGTTCTGCAAGGCTCCCAATGCACCACAGTACTAAACACTGTAATTATTGTAGATAGAAAATCTAAGATATAGATGTGTGTAATACACACATGGAGAAATTCTCCTAATAAACAAAAGAAAATGTAGCAAAGTAAAAGGTCCAGTCATTTTTTAAAAAGTGCATCTACTAGGATCTATTAATTTTTTCCTATGTTTCTTATACCCTCCCAAATTCAGCAGAAGATGCATTTGTTTTTAACTGTCGATGAGTTGTGAGCCTATTGTGAAAAAGTTCTAGTAGAGAACTTTCTATTTCCCTCTATTTCTCACTCATATGGCTTGAGAGTGTTTTTATCTGGAAATGTTATCTTCCCGTATATTTCTGATATGGATACTATCAGAATAAGAGAGTAATAAGAAAAATGATACACGCATCCCAAGATCGGACCATGCAGAAGACAGGACGAGAAGAGGTGAGGTTCAACTTGTTCTCACCAGTTGTTTATCTACCAGTATCTGAGAGGAGTAATAAGAGTTTTACACTAGCAGTTGAAAGAGTATTTATAGGTCAAAACTTCTTCCGTAGGAGAAGAGGTCTTATAAATCTCTTACGTGAGGTCTCCTGACTCCAAGGCATATAATAAAACCCAAGCCATTTGTGTCAGGGTACAGAGCTTCACCTAAGAGCTGCTCTGTAACTAAAGTCAGAAACTTGGATATACTCATATTCAAATAAATGTCTGAGACAAGGAGAGCTTTGCGTAGCCTGAATGTTATTTTCAATAAATGTGATGATCTCTGTAGCATGACCCTGGGTGACAGGAAGAAGGTAAGGTTTTAACCAGTATAGAGAGGATGAGAACTGGTTATATAAGGTGAGGTTTTTTTTGTTTACTTCTTTGCTTCAGTTAAACTGAAATCAGGAACATCTAAAATACAAGAGAGAGAGAGGTTAAGATAAAAGACGGACTGGAAAAAGTTAAGGCAGTATTAGAACCTTTAATTCTTAAAAAGGAAAATGCTGTCTTTCTAGAGAGGAAACAAGAGCATTTAAGCTTTTCCTCATTTGAGGTATCAGTCAATAAAATTCATCAGAATTCATGTTTCCGAAGCTGCTTAGCTTTTAAGCTTGCATTGATCTGCTTACAAGGTAGGCCATTTTTTCTTTTGCTACATTTACGCATTTTTTATGACAAGTAAATAATATTTGCATTTATTAGGCACTGAAGCAATTCTGTGATATGTGTTGATAAATACTAAAAGAGTATTTATCAAAACAGGAATGAAAGTTAGTGTCCTGTGCTCAGTAGTAGCAGTCATTTTTCTCCTTCTTGGTATCTGGTGCAACACTGTGGTTTTGACTTTCAACCTGGGAACAGTGCTGATAACACTGATGTATTCGGTTGCTGCTTAGAATGTTTTGGTCTGACCAAGGACTTTCTGAGCCTAATGCTCTGCTGAGGAGGAGAGGAAGCCAGTAGGAAGAAGAGACAGGACATCTGACCCAGACTGACCAAAGAGATATTCCATACCACAGCATGTCATGCACAGGATGCAAAAACTGAGGGCAGGGACCCAGAATAGGGATAGCCAATGCTTGGTTGGGCTGGGTATTGGTGGTGAGCAGTTGTATTCTCTTCTCTTGTTGTTTCCCTTGTCATTGTTGTTATTGGTAGTAGCAGTAGTGGTTTGTATTATACCTTAATTACTGAACTGTTCTT
>JANRGW010046474.1:0-13756 GCA_024733675.1 Psilopsiagon aymara | reverse complement strand
GGTGGTGTTCAAGGCCCGGTTGGACAGAGTCTTGAGTAACATGGTTTAGTGGGAAGTGTCCCTGCCCATGGCAGGAGGATTGGAACTAGATGATCTTAAGATCCGTTCCAACTCTAACAAACCTATTCTAAAAGAAGTATGACAGTTCCCCCCACCTCTGGCTTTATCTAGGCAGGACTTCCAGCAGCAGAAGCAAACACTGCTGTGTGCTCCAGAACTAAGCCCTTCAACTCCCTCCTCCCTTTGCCAGCCCTGCTAATCAGTACTATGTGTTAGGAAGAGTGTCCAATGAGAAAGCAAAAGGCAGTGGCAGCGTGCAGAGGTGGAAGGGCAGGAGGCACACAGGGCTTGCTCAGCAGCAGCACAAGGCTAGAAGTACCTTTCCCAGGCGGTCTCCCTTACTGAAGGGCTGGTAGGGCATATCCCGGAACTGCTCGGGCACAGCGCAGGGGCCCCAGCCCGAGGGGTTGTCCTGGATCACGGGTGTCACGAACTTCGCCATGGTTTAAACTCCTAGAGAGAAGAAAAGGCAAATAAGCCCCCGAGCTCCAGGTGCCGCTCGGCCAGCCCCGCCGCACGCCGTCACACCCGCTGCAATGGGCCACCGGGGACCGCGACACAGGCCAGGGCACGACACCACCGTGAGGGCAGCCCGGCAGACGGCCCCGCACGGAGCTGAGCGGCCAGGGAGGGGCGGGAGCCCCGGCGCGGCGTGTGCGAGCGCGGGAAGGGGCGGGAGCTAGGCCCCACCGGAACTAGCGGCGACACCGGGGCGGGGCCGGGGGTCCCGGCGCCGGCGGAGGAGTGCCGGCAGGACGGGAGGACGGGAGGATGGGGGGACGGGAGAACGGGAGGCCGCCCCAGCGCCCCCCTCACCTGCGCTGCCCCCTCCCGGCCCCGATGGCACCGGATGCGGCGGCGGCCGCCGAGGACAGAGCCGCGCCGCCTCCCACCCCTTGCGACAGCGGGGCCGCCAAGCGCCGCCGTCGTAAAAGTAACACACCCCTGACCGCAACCGAACGCGTTGTGCTGCCGTAAAGCGTCACCGCACAGCACGAAGTACTCCGCGGCCATCGAGTTGCAGCACGTGCGGGCTAGAGAAGGCGCAGCGGGCGAGAGCGCCCCCAAGGATGCGTTGCGGCGCTGGCGGACCCGGGTGCCCGCGTCCTCCTCGTCCCGGGGGTGCGGACGGGGCTGCCGAGTGCTATGGAGCTGCGTCCCGTGTGCCCCTGTCGGGCAGTCTGCCTCCTGTTTGCCTGTGCCTTCTGTCGTGACAGTGCCACGTGCTGGAGTTTTGCTCCTTGATAATTACCGCTGAACGACAGAAATGTGTAGGAGTGGGAAGAGAGCGATGTTAATGGTAGTAAATGTGCCCTGCTGATTAAAAAGCTTGGGTTTGGCTTTGAAGTATAAAAGCTGGGGCTGACACATGACAAAATGTTCAGTTTGTACCTGGCTGTCACAAAGAGGAAGAAAACATTGATTTTGGTGTCTGCTGAAAGCACAGCAGCTCAAACAGGCGATGGTGAGGTGTCAAAAGCGTCTTCTCCAGCAGAAACAATGATTAAGCTTCATAGAAACGTGGAACTTCTCTTGGCAGAAGTATTTCTTTTCAAAGCCAGGTTGGACAGGGCTTGGAGCAGTCTGCTGTAGTGGAAAGTCCCTGCCTGTGGCAGGGGGGTGGAACTGGATGAACTTTGAGGTCCCTTCCAACCCAACCCATTCTATGATTCTATGATATCCGTGATATCAATATAGCCACGTCAGGACAGAAAACATGATTTAGTGCTGTGCCTCTTAATTTTCACACACACACAGCCTCCTGAAATAAAAATACATTCCTATATGATGATTTTGTAGAAAACCATGTAATTTTTCAGTTTGTAGCTGTATGA
Organism: Psilopsiagon aymara; assembly: GCA_024733675.1. Classification (NCBI taxonomy): domain Eukaryota; kingdom Metazoa; phylum Chordata; class Aves; order Psittaciformes; family Psittacidae; genus Psilopsiagon; species Psilopsiagon aymara. Next base: position 11,861 of record JANRGW010046474.1, on the reverse strand, counting down.
TCATTCAACTGACTTTGCGTTTTAGAGGTTGTTATGAAACACTTGACTTTGAGAGGTTAAGATGCACAAAGAATGGGAATTGCAGTTGCCCTCCCTGTGTTCACAGCATGGCATTTGAGGTTTTGCATTGTTCTCATGGCTTTCCTTGACCTGCTGGACGGGAGACCTAGCACTAGACATTAGGATTCAGCCCTAAGGCCCCTCTGGGAGACTGTGAACCAGTGATTTAATACAGCATGTGCCTCAGATCCCTGCCGCTGGCATTGGTATAGTATTCCTTCTCAGGGATTGAGGGCAATAAATCATTAAATCACATATGTTCATGTGCCAGAGGAATTGAAGTTTCCCCTGCTCCTAAAAGCCGTATGGTCTAGCTTACGGATCTCTTCAGCTCAGAGACTAAAATCTAACTCTTGAGATAGTTTTATTGGTCATCTTTTGCCTAAGAAGAGTCTGGATCAATATTTTCCAGGCAGAGAGGTGTGCGCTTTCTCCTTCATTTGCCACTTGCAATTCCTCCTTGGGAAAGAACTGAAGCTGCAGCAATCTTTCCTTTGCCAAGACGCCCTGCCATTAATCAGAAGTGGGATTATTAAAGCACTTTTCCCTGCTAGCAAAAAAATCCACTTATAGAAATGCAGTTTATAAAATGCAATTTTTAACTGTCTCACCTAGATAGCCCTTTTGGAGACAAACATCATTAGTGCTGGACCTGCCTCGCTGGTTCTGGCGGTGGCTCAGTGTGAGCCCAGCTTCAGGTAACCCCCACAACACCCATCCCTCACCCTCCTGCATTGAATGGGCTCAGAGGGACTATTGATAGTGATAAAAAGAGTGAGAAGTTCTGAGGAGAAAACTGGACTAGGGAATGAATGAAGTGATGACAAATAGACTGATATGCCAAAATCTGTTCCCTTCCACAGCTTCCTCTTTGCTCCTAAGCCTGTGTAGGTGCTTGCAAGAGAATGTAACACTGCTTCTATCTCCCAGAGATGACAGATCCTGTGCAATTTGGGATTAGCCCTTCAAACTACCTTTTGTGGGGTCAGAGTTGGGTATAAGCATGGGTCAGAGGACAGAGTGTGTGTAGGGGGTGGCTGGTGTGGGATAAATGTCCATCTGGGCATGGAGGCAACCGTCTGGTTTCCTATCAAGGACAAGAAAGGATCTAAGACAAAAACCCAGTGTTGAAGCAGATGAGATTTGCTGCCCCATTTAGGTCAAATTTACTGGAAGAGGGGAAGGAAAGAGTGTATCTCGCTTTCTGCTTCATGCCAGGCACTGCACCTCCTGTATCCTGTACAATGCTGCAGCTGGGGCCCCTCTCACCTCTGCCACAAGCCTTTCACCAGCCATCCTCTAGCTCTCATTAAAGGCACGTGAGATACGTCGTTTCCCGGAAAAGTACTCAAAATACACTTCCTTGCAATCATTTGATCCTTGATCCATAATCTCAGTTCATCAGTTAATTAGTCACTTAATCAGTTAATAAGGCTAATCACTCTTCCCTGGAAGATGCTCATGAGAAGAGCCAGGATAAATTGCTCCCATCTGTTTCTCTGTTCTTGTCTCCCAGTTCACTGTTTCTGGGCTCTGTGCTGGTGTTAGATCAATACAAGAGGGGCTCAATCCAGCATTGTGGCTGTTCCAGTCCGAAACTTCCACCACCATCAGCCTTCACCACGGTTTGTGGTTTGTTGGAGATCTGTTGCTCTTTGTTGAGCAGCAGCCTCCTCCTGCTGAACAAGGACAATATGCAGCTCAGGTGGTGTTGCCAGGTTTAAATGAAGGAAAGCAAGTCCAAGTGCCCAACCCATTAGGGGCATTTCATAGAAAATAGATCTCTTCTGTCGTGACTGAAGATGCTTTGGAAAGCCTAGAGGCAGGGGTTGCTTTCCAGCTTGTGTGACTTTATTTCCACTCAAAGAGGCAGCTGAGGATTGCAAGACTAATGTTCACATTAACCACTATTTCCCAGTAGTTCCTTTTCTCATTCTTAGAACAAATGCATCAGAAATAGCCAATTGGATTCTTCTTCCTCACTAAGTAGCAAGCTCACCTTATACCTGTGCCACATGCTTAGTATCCACTGCCCCATGCTTCTTGAGAAACCCAGAAACCGAGGGAAATAGTCTTCAGCCTTAACGCCTTCCACCTGTGGGGAAACCTGACCTTTACATCCCTCTTCAGGTCAGACTCTTCTTCTGAAGTCGTCATCATTGTCTTTAAACAGAACAGCTCCTGGGCTTTCATTTCAACCAGCCTTGGCTGAAAATGAACTGGCTTCTGCCACAGCGCAGCGTTCACACACTGGGAAGCCTGTCCTGGCCTGGCTTTCTTCTTTAAAACCCATCATTCCCATTGCTCTTTTATTTGCCTTTTCAGTCTGCTGTCCTCCTGAGCCATGTGCTTCACTGTGACACGTGGCCTCCTTCTCAGCATCTTCATGCCCCTCCTGGAGGCTGGACTATAAACTTGACCTCTTCGTGTGGCAGCTTCCCTGCAGAAATGCTTGACTGGATTTTCGGGATCCCTGTCTTTCTCTGAATTAGTGCTGCCTCTTGCTTGGCTTTGATTGTTTTTATCGCCATTGTCAGATGTCTCCCACAGCTTCTGTAGCTTTGACCGTCAGGGCCTGGACCATGTGTATCATCGAAGAGGCAGCATGTATTATACTCTCTTCTCATCCTCTGCTGCTGAACACTGCTCTTTCCAGAGCTGCATAAGGAGCCTGGGTCCAGCTGTCTCCCCATAAACTGTCAGCAAGATTGCCTCCTTTGATCTGCACTCAGCGCTGGATTTCATCCCAGCAGCCAACAGGCTAATTCCACACGTTTATTCTACAAAGCTCAATTAGAGCAGCTGGTGCCGGCAGTGTCCCTACTGGCTCAGAGCCTGCAGAAGGAGAGGAAGGCTGGTGCAGTGGCTGGGGTAGGAGCTTGGGAGTGCACAGGCTGAGCTGCAATCCCTGCTCCATGGGCTGTCTTCCAGGCCACCCCAGTAAACTTCTCCAGTAGGAGCTGGCACCTCCGTGCGGTGCAGCAAGGGGTATTATTTCCCTGCCTCACTGAAGGAGAAATATGTTAGAGATACAAGCTATTGTGGTGGTGGCGAACTGTGTCCACAGAGGCAGAAGCAAGTCACAGCTGCTGCCTTGGGGAAATGCTGCATAGATCTATCTGGAGCAACAGTGGGCAAGAGGATGTGGCCCAGGGTGATGGAGGGTGATAGACTTCTCACTACTGAGTTAGTAGTTTGCTTTTCAGCTGCAGGAGCCCTGCTCCATGTCCTGCAGTTCTCCAGTGTCTTGGCTTGTATTCAGCACTGAGCTGAAAAGGATCCTGATGTGTGTGAGCAGAACCACAACATGGGCTTCCTTTACAAGGGCTCTTGTCCAGCACAGAAAGGTCCACAGAAATTTCCTTCAACATTGCCAGTGTTATGGTAACCTCCACGAAAAATCAGAATCTTCTGGGGCTAATCATGCTCTCCACATGCTCCTGTCTCTCTTGTCTCTCTTCTGGAAAGCTTACTATTTATTCCAACCAGGTAATGTGGCCTGAGCAGGACATCAGGAGGCAGGAAGAAAATCTTACCATACCATAGGATCATAGAATCACAGAATCATCACCAATGTCTCATAGTGAAGAATTTCTTCCTAATGTCTAACCTAAATCTCCCCTCTTTCAGTTTAAAGCCATTGCCCCGTGTCCTATCATTGCATGCCCTTGTAAAAAGTCCTTCTCCAGATTTCTTTTAGGCCCCCTTCAGGTACTGAAAGGCTGCTATAAGATCTCCCCAGAGCCTTCTACTCCAGGCTGAACAACCCCAACTGATTTCTGCTAGTGAGCAGAGTTGAACCCCATTTGCACAGTTATCAAGGCAGCAAGGAGTCAAATGCAGATGCTACCTATGCATAAGATGCTGTTTCTCTCCAGGGTCTCTCAGGAAAGTCTCCACAAAAGAGCACAGTGCCAAGGGACACATAGCAGCTCAGCCAACCCACATTTGCCATTCCCTTCCCTGCTCCTTGGTAAGTCAGAGACTGGGCTGGCCTACACGCTTGGCTGGGAACAAATGTGCCTCTTGGGGTACAGGGACTGTGGAGCCTCGGGGCTATTCCTTCCTCTCCTCTTGAGCAGATTTCAGTGCCATCTGCTCTCTTCTGTCTTTGGAGGAGTCAGCCAGGTGCTTTTGTCCCTTCTGGCAAAGCCGTGCTGTGTGTGTCCCCCATCGGGCGTCAGGCACCTCGAGGCAGTGGAAAGGATGCGCAATCTCAGCCTTGCTCCAGAAAGCAAGCTCCCTCTGCAGCAGCCCAAGGTCCTTCTTTCTCTCCTCTTCCCTGACCAGAGCCTGTCCTTCTGGATAAGGCACTTCCCAAGGTCACAGTTGATTCCCAAGGTCTGGTCCAGGCTTTGCTGTGGCCTCTGCAGGAAAGGATGGGAAAGGTCTGGGACTGGCAAGCTTCTCTCCTTCCCTGGGTGGTGGCAGCAGAGGAAGGAGATGTGGGGCAGCCATGGGGGTCCTTGACTGGGACCTGCTCTGTGGGATTGCCCATTTCTCTGCATGAATGAAGCATCTCCCCACTGAACACCCCTGGATAATGCATGGCCTGGCATCAGCAGGAGACCAGAGAACCTGGAAAATTTAGAGGAGGAGAGGTGGGGAGGTTTGCTGATGGTGGGTGCCTTGGTGGGACATGCTGCCTCCAACCTCATGACCACACCAAGCTCAGGGTCACAGCTTTATTGTCTGCCCTAAAGTTATACCTGCCCTCGTATATATATACCTGGGACCTGCTGGAGCCTGTCCTGGGTGGGAGTGAGCTGAACCCCCATGTCCAGTTATGTCATTATGACCTCTCGGAGCTTTCCTGCTGGAAGGGGAGGGGGATAAGAGGAAGCAAGAGGTGAGGAGCCCTGGCAGAGTGGAAATGGTCCCGGCCACTCCTGTCCCTTGTGGGACACTCTCCCATGGGAGCTGTGCGGCTGCTCCGGCTCCCGCATAGTGCGGGTTTGAGACTCGGCTGCTGTGCTGAGCTCATCCCACGGGATGGCACTGCCTGCTCAGGAACGGGCAGGCAGGCGGGCCTCCTGGCAGGCATACATTCAGCAGATTAAACGTGGTGGCAGATCTGATTGACAGGTCCCTGGAGAGCAATCTCCCTTGTTTTCTCCATCCCTGAGGGGATCAGGAGCGGCAGGAGGAGCAGCAGCAGAGAAAACCCTTTCCCAAGCCCAGTGCTTTGCCCTTGTGGACCCATTTCTGGGACTCAGCCCATGCCCGTGTATCTTGACCCCTTTGCTGAAGCTGCCGGTGCTGGGTCAGCCTTCTCCTGTACATTGCGACTTCACACAATGCCAAGAGCTGACCGCTATGGAGGCAGTCAAGACTACCTCATCCAAGCCCTTGCTGCACACGAGACATTGCATCCCTGTCGGTGCGTGCCCAGGGTGCAAGGCCCGGAGGTTTCAATAAAGGGCAAGTGAAATGAGGCCAGCAGGGTTTGGCGTCATTCGCACTCCTCTCCGCAGTGTAAAACTGGCACAGATGACAGCGCTCTGCCAGAATGGGTCACGTCTGCGTTGGCTTTGCTGGAGCCAGGTCAGAGCTGGGATTTGCAGCCTGGAAAGACGATGGCTGGATGAGCATCTGCTGCTAAGCCTGTGGGAAGCAGCATGGCCCATCGGGATCCTGTCTGGTCTGGTGGGGTCCTCATGGCAGCTCCATGTCCGGTAGGTCCTCAGCCCTGCTCTACCCGCCGGTGGTTGATGGTCTAAGGATGGAGTATCCATTGTGGATGCTGCAACATTACCGATGTCTGCCCTACCCTGGTGGACATAGATCCCCACGAAAAGGGTTTTTTTAGGGCCTGTCCCATGTACTGGAGGGATTTTTCTCCTCTCCATGATGGATTTTTGCTGCACAGCTGCTCTGGAGCTGTGTGGAGCCACTAAAATGTGGCATGGATGTGCTTGGTTTGGTCACAACTTCTTGTAAATGCCCTGCCTGGGTGAGGAGCAGCATACTGAACTGCAGCCACCATGGGGTTCAGCTGAATGCCTCAGCATAGCAAGAGGGGTGACTTATTCTCTGCTTTTGGAAGGAAAACTCAGGCTGGTGGCATTTAATTCATATCCCCTTAATCTGTACAGATCCTTGGCTGCTCTTAATATTTGTCCTTCCTCTGCCTCCCTTCCCTACCAAAACTGTTGCCTCTTCTTCCTGTCTCTGCAGGGAGTGTTCGAAAGGGCCTGGAGAAAGGAGGGGAGAAGCCCCCAGCAGCTGGAAGGCACCCAAGGAGGGGATGCCAAGTGTCTGGAGCCACCTCTACCCTCAGGCACACCACCCAGGACATGCAGCTGGCATGCCCTTTGCCATCCTTGCTCACCTAGAGGCTTTTGTTAGGTTGACTACATCCTCAAAGATCCCCTTTCTCCATCAACTCTCCTTCTTGAGGCTCTCTGCATCCTTGGCCTCAGTGCTTGGTTTTGAAAAGGTGAGATATGCGACTGCCTTTCTCACCTGTGTCAGTCCTCACATGCAAACAAGACAGTAGGCTCGTGCATCTGGTACTTGTCCTCTCTCTGTAGTCATTTGGCACTAAAAATTACCTGCAGAGAAAAGTACTGGGCTCCACACCTGGCTCTTAATTTCCTCCCTCACCAAACCCTTATTACTAATTACTACCTCTAGGTGTTTAAACCATTTCAACGATGATATTAAATGCCTGGTGTTAATTTGATGGCCATGTATCTAGGTTTCCCCATATTAGGAGCTCTCAGAGTGTCTCCCAAAACCCAGCCAGTCCTGGCTGAGGTCCATATGAGGAAGGCAGCAGAGTAGCAGTAAGCACACATTAACAACAGACCCATGAGTGCCAGAAGCTGGACATTACTCAGCACGAAGTGCTCCCTCACCCTGTACTGTCCCCCAAAAGGAGCCCCCTCTTCAGCCATGCTGCCTCCATGGTGAGGGAAGACCTGGCATCGTCAGTGCTGCCTGGCATCCCTCGGCCACCACCATGCGCTTTGAAGCTTGGATCATTTGCAAGAGCCATTCTAGGGGGCTGCTCTGAGTGGGGCAGCATCCTCTCTGCTAGATGCCTATCTGCCTTCCACCCATCCTGGCCAGCATTTGAGAGTGTGTCCTCAGATTTGAGAAACCACCCCATGCAGGGGCATTTTCCCAATCTGGGTATTTTACCTGACCTCTCAATTGCAAGTCCCTGGCACTCCCAGCACCAAAGTGTCTCAGTCCTCTGGAGAAGATGCTGATCCCTGTGGAAGAGGCAATCAAATGATCTGGGGAGCACTGAGACCCAAGAGGGGCACAGGGTGGCATTTTAGGGTCTTGCACCTATCCAAGTGTTAATGTCCCCTGGGAGAGAGTGGGAATGAGGTTTCCTGACCATGCACAAGCCCTTTGCTTTCAATGTCACCCCTTTAAGATGTTGCTTAGTATGACAGATTAATTAGTTAATGTTCATAATGTGCTTTGAACATGAAAAGTGCTGTCGAAGTGCTGAGTATTAATTATTATGGAATGGAGGCTGCCCCATTTGAGCAGTGCTCCCCATGCATTCCTCATGCCTAATTTCGGTTCCCCTGACATTGCCCCACCTGTAAAAGCCAGAGGAAGGGGAGAACAGAAAGGATAAAGTGAGACCATCTGCACCCTGTGAGGAACAAACACCTCCTGGAATCATGTAGGAGGCTAAGCCACGGACTCCCTGTGCTGCATCACATGGGATGTGGAGCCTCATCTCCCCAGTGCTCCAGGGAGGATGGATGAAGATGCACAAGGGTTTCTACAGCTCATCCCACCGATGCCTGAATGGGAGCACCCAGCACCGGTGACGGCTTTAGAGCCAGGCAAGGGGATGAGAAGGAGGTGAGAAGGTTTTGGGGTCTGTGAGCTAGACAGGGCAGGAAGACGGTTGCATCCTAGATGTGTGTATGTCAGGGCCAGGAGCATCCCGGTGTCCCCCAGAGCCGGCACCTGGCCTGCTTTGCTGCCTCTCCCCTCCTTGTGCCCTCCTTCTTGGAGAGGCAGCTCCTGGGAAGGGTCCCCGGAGGAGGAGCAGAAGTGGGGCAGCAGGTGCCCCCAGTTACCTTGGTGGTGAAGCATCTTGCTGGCTGGCCCATGAACTGTGTGTGCTGACAGCCATGCTGGGGGCCATGGGGTATCTGAGGGGTGCTACCAGGGGCCCAAAGGAGAGGGGTGAGCTGAAGGTTGTTGAGCTGGGGGAACCCAGTGATGCTGATCAGAGGATTCACATGCTGAGCATCGGTATCAACCTGTGCGAGGTGCATCAGGCAGTGGGGTGGACTGTGGTGCTGTGATGGCACTGCGACCCGTCAGTGTCTGGCTGGGTCATTTTGGAGCCAAGTGTACCTCCATGCTACTGCCCCCCTGCCACTGCTGAATTGAACACCTCATCCTACCTGCTCATCCAGCCAGCCATGGGTCAGAACCTGGCTGCACTTTAGAGAGACTTTGTCACTCTGGTGGCTTTCTGACCCCATCGCCCCTCTGAGCTGGCGGTGGTGGGGTCTGATGGGGATCCTGGTCCACTCCAGAAAGCCATGGAGGGTCCCATGGTAAGCAGGAGCCCAGCAGAGGTGAGCGCATCTCAGCACATTGGTGGTACCCCTGCTGCCAGTGGTGGGGTGGGAGGGGAGGGGACATACCTCACCCATTTCTGGGCGTCAGTAACCCCCAACTCAGGCCTCTGATGCTGAGCGTTTCCACCAGGCAGCTACTGCCAACCCAGCTGCTGAGGAAATCACCCAAATCCCATGAGTAGTTGAACAACACCCCAAAACAACATTAGTCCCACTTTCTTTTCTCTTTCCTTTGGACACCTCCAGCCTGCATGAACGCTGAGCTGATGCACGCTTCCTGACTTGGTGATGCGAGAGCTGCTCTCCTTGGGTAGGAGTTGTACCAACATCCTCTCTGGTAACACCATCCTGGGAGGAACGGGACAGGAGCAGCCAATGCTGGGGGCTAAACCGGGGCTGGAGCAGATATTTGGAGGGCAGCAGGAAAAGCCCATGTGTGTGACTTGTGTTTATCTGCACTTACTTTGGAAAAGGTTGTAGCAAAGCCCTCTCCTCTCACCTTGTATCATGAAGACCAACTTGAGAAGAGCCATCGAAGCAAGACCATCCACTCGGTCGCCAAAGAGGACAGAACTGTCCAGTAGCTGACTTTCTTGCTGGTGTTTGAGGAACTCGTCCGACACAGCAAAACAATAAATTCTCCTCCCCCCCAATAAATCCACATAAATGAGGACCAAGTTATAAAAAAAAAAATCTTTATTTCATGTACCAGGATTTTTTTTTTTGTCATTTTCTCTTTTTAAAATTTTTTTTCTTTTTAACAGTCTGAAAAAAACCGTGAAATAAAGAAAATGGAAGTTGGTTTCTTGTACTGGATTGAGCTGGACATGAGCAACACCCTTGGAAGAAAGCTTCCCTGCCAGCCCTTGCCTCCCATCCGCGCTCTCCCGGCACTCTTCCCTTCCTGCCTGTCCCCGGGGGGCACACTCAGCCCTGTGAATGCTCCCCAGCTCCATACGGCATCGGGGGGGCCAGGGGGCAGCTGGGGATGGAAACCCCAATGCCAGGGTCTGGGAAACCAGCTTGAATTTATTCCTTGAGAGGCACTGGAACAGGGGGGTCGCTGTGAATCTCTTTTAAAGGGCTGTGGGGTCACAGGAGGGGATTTTAGTGGTAGTGGGGGGGGGGGTCTGGACACTCAGCCAAGCTGCTCACATCCTCCTTTTGCCCAGTGATGCTGTTTCTTGGGGTGGCCCCATCCCAATTGCTGCCCACTGCCCTGCTCTGGAGCAAGGAAGGGAGGTGAAGGCAGCGGGGAGGTGGAGGTTTCTTTTAAGCAGAAGCCCCGCTGGGACCCAAAGCGGGGGACTGCGCAGCTCCGAAAAACTGGAGCAGCAGGAACGAGGACGGAGCAGAAGTCGAAAAGTGGGTCTGAGCTGCCGAAGGGCTCGGCAGCCCCCTCCTGCACACCTCCCCACAAGGAGCCCTGTCCTCGCCCTGGGCTGGCCGGCGGCTTGCAGGGTGTCACTGTAGCCCCATGTGCTCCGCTACCTCTGCCTCCATAGGGGAACTGGATTAAAAGCAGACCCTGGCACCCCTGGGAGGGGGCTGCCACCAGTGCAGGGGTCCTGGGGTGGGGGCCCAGCTCACCTGGGCACTGTGGATGAAGCCACATCAGGACAGGATGCCCCGGTGAGGAGGAGATGAGGACAAAACCCAGCGGGTGTGGAGATGCTCGATGGCTTCTCACCTCTCCCTGGCATGGCCACTGGGACTTGAGGGGCGCAGGCCTGGAGCGGGGGGCTCCCTGGGATGTGGGCCGGGGGCTATATGTGTCAAGGCTACAAGCCGGTGGCCAGCTTTGGGTCAGGGTGGGGTGGTTGTACCCAGGGGGGAGACAGGAGCTATTTTGAGGGCTGGGTAGACCTTGCCATGCCCCCACATGGCTGCAGCCCCATTGGCAGGACCTAAGCAGGATCCGGACAGATTTGGGGGGTGCCTGGGGAGCCCCTGGAGCATTCACAGGAGAGCGTGCCCATGCCTGGGCACATGTGTGTGAGCACACGGGCACATGCGTGCACAAGTGGTGTCCCCCCTGTCGGCACGCTGCCCTCGGCTTTGGCCTCCCATACCACCCCCTGGACCACAGCAGCAGCATCCCGAAGGGATGGGAGCGACGGTTCCCCTTCCACAGCCCCCCACCCTCTACCTGCACCTCCCACCACGCTCCCCATTGCTTTTTCTCTTTGTTTTTTGTTCACAGTTTAAAGCTGGAGAAAACAAAAGTGAAAAGAAAAAAATAATACTGTTTTTCTTGCAAGTAAATCCACTTATTATATTTACATTTATTTATAGCTGTTGCTGTATTTAAAAAATTGCCACTTTTTTGGTTTTTTTTTTTTTTTTAAGAAACCTCTATTTTTTTTTTGTCCTTTTTTCTCTTTTGTCTGTGTGTACGTCTGTCTCTTTATATACTGTGTCTCTTTGCTTTTTGAACTGTCACCGTTAACCCCAGGGTCCCCGGGGGCCAGTGAATCACAGACCCCCCCTGGAGACACTGTGGAGGGGCGACTCAGCATGGGCTCCTGCATTCCCTAGGGCCAGGAGTTGCTCTTAACCCCTATGGACCTGTGGGGCATAAGTGGGTCCCCATCTATCCTGGGGGAATAGAGCGGACCCCCATGGATCCTGAGGAAGCAGAGTGGGTCATGGCTGACCCCCCAGCACCTTGGGATCCTCTGTAAGCAGCCCAAGGACACCAAAGTCACTGCTGTGGGGACCCCCAATCGCTGTCCCCCAAGGAGCCTGTGCTCGATTAAAGGTAAGTGGGAAACAAACTGTAAAATTAAAGAATAAAACCCCCCAAAATCCAAAGAGCTGCCTCCTCCTCCTCCTCATCCCACTGGATTTATTGTCTTTTGCTATTTCTTGGTTCCCTTTTATATTTTTTTTTAAGTCTGTTTTTTATTAAATGTTAAAATAATGGTACATGGGAAATCATGCATTTTCTTTTAAATTTATTTCTATTTTTTAAATCTCTTTCTCTCAGTTTTAAAGTTTTTCTTTTTTTCTTTTTTCTTTTTTTTTAAGAATTTTTTTTTTCTCGCTGTTGTCTCTTTCCTCTCATTTCCTTTTCATTTGTTTGGTTTTTTGTTCACTTGTTTGTTTGTTTATCTGCTTATTCATTGGTTGTTTATTTTTTGTCCTTTTTTTTGTTTGTTTTGTTGTTTTTTTTGGTGGATTTTTTCTTTTTTTTTTTCTTTTTTTTTTTTTTTCTTTTTTTTTTTTTTTGTT
>JANRGW010046472.1:0-48407 GCA_024733675.1 Psilopsiagon aymara | reverse complement strand
CCTCTTTGGTCAGTTTGGGTCAGGTGTCCTGTCTCTGCTTCCTCCCGGCTTCCCCTCCTCCCTGGCAGAACACGAGATTCAGAAAGTCCTTGGTCAAAGTAAACATTACTGAGCAGCAACTAAAAACATCAGTGTTATCAGTGTTGTTCCCAGGATGAAAGTCAAAAACACAGCACTACACCAGCTACTAAGAAGGAGAAAAATTACTGCTACTGCTGAACTCAGGGCAACCAGAAAGGGAAAACAAGTGGCTGCCTAATTCGTTAACCAGGCAATCATCACAAAAGAGGGGAAGAGTGTATACTCCTACGAATGTTTTAGGCTTTTTAACTACTGTTGTTTGAACAACCTACAGGAACATGCAGGGCAGCCTATATCCTGGTACCTAGGGCAGCATGATGGATGTGGATTTGAATTCCCTTCAGCATCGAAGCATCAGTGACTGCAAAATTTCACCTGACGTTTGCAGCTACCCACTTCCTTCAAATTCCACACCCAGAACACCGCATTATTAATATCACCCCATAAGCAAACATTTCCAACTATTTAGATCTCATTTTTATTTCTGCAACAGGTCTCACCTCCTTAGTAATATTGAAACCTGAAACCTCAACAGCTGTAATGCTGTCACAGTCAGTTGTGGAGAGGGAGAGCAGGAGCTATGTATATTGCTCGTTGAGACTTCCAGCCTGTCTGGATCCTTCTGAATGACAGCACAGCACTCCAGGGATCAGCCACTCCTTCATTTCATATGATCAGCAAACTTGCTGAGGGGCCACTCTATCCTTCATCCAAGCCATTAATGAGTAAGTTAGACCAGTGTTGACCCTTGAGGAACACCATTAGCTACAGGTCTCCAACTAAATTTTATACCACTGATCACAAACTTAGAGCAAAACAAGTATGGTAGAAAATGATTTGATGTAGGTTCTCAGCCATACTTCCCCTCTTCTCTTGCTTTATGGGCACACAGTCCTGGCAAGTTTATTGCTAAGAAAAGAAGCTATATTTTCTGGTACAACTTTGGCAGGACAACCCTGGTTAGCAGTTGCTGTGCAGGAACCTTCCTGAACAAATTCACTGTGAAACAGCAGCACCCTTTTAGTCAGAGACAAACTGACAAAAGCAATTACACCACAGACGGGAGATTCTGCTGGTGTTAGTATGCATAGCTGCAAGTGTTTGGTTTTATTAACCAAACAACAAGATGGCTATAAGATAAATTGTCTAATCAGCTTCCTGACTTGTAACTATTGAGTGCTTCTTCCCATATGTAACAGCATTACCAAGTTTCTCAACTGTGTGATAAAGTAGCATCAGCCCTTACTATAAGTGCTGGTAATATATTTCAGAGGTAACCGTTAACTCCTTTCACCTATTAGCTTGTGGTTAGGTTTATGTGCTCACGTATAGAAAGTCCTGTTGTTCTAAGCCACACTGGATTTTCATTTCCAATTCCTCTTCATACAGATGAGCATTTCCTGGGAACAAGAAGGCATTTATGTCAGTCAGTGACTGAAGTATGAATCATAGAATCATAGAATGGTTTGCATTGGAAGCAACCATAAAGATCATTTAGTTCCAGCCCTGCTGCCATGCACAGGGACACCTTCCACTGGACCAAGTTTCTCAAAGTGCCATCTAGCCTGGCCTTGAGCACTTCCAAGGATGGGGCACACCCAGTGTCTCTGGGCAGCCTATTCCAGTGTCTCACCATCCTCACAGTGACACATTTCTTCCTAATGCCTAATCTAAATCTACCCTATTCCAGTTTAAAGCCATTCCCCTTATACTATCCTTATATGCCCTTGTAAAAAGTCCCTCTCCAGATTTCTTGTAGGTCTCCTTCAGGTATTGGAAGACTGCTCTGAGGTCTCCCTGAAGCCTTCTTTTCTTCTGGCTGAAGAAGCCCAGCTCTATCAGCCTGCCTTCATAGCAGAGGTGCTCCAGCCCTCTGAGCATCTGTATGGCCCTCCTTTGTACTCACTACAGCAGGTCCACATCCTTTATAGGCTGGGTGGCCCAGACCTGGATCGAATATTCTATGTGGAGTCTCATGGGACCAGGGCAGAGGGGCAGGATCACCTCCTTTCACCTGCTGGCCATGTTTCTTTTGATGAAGCCCAGAATATGGTTGGCTTTCTGGGCTCTAAGCTCACACTGCTGTCTCATGTTGAGATTCTCACCAAGCAACACTCCAAGTCCTTCTCCTGAGGGCTGCTCTGAATCATTTCTCTGCGCAACCCAAATTTGTGCTTTTATTTCAGCTTCTCTATACCTAGAAACGTTGCTGTGAAAAACTGCAGGAGCTAGTCTGAGCAAATAGATGCCATTTCATGGAGTAGTTCACAAGCTGAATTTCAAACCAGCTTCACTGGATTTTTTTGTTTGTTTGTTTTTTTATTGTTGTTTTTTTTAATTTCATTCTTTTTTAAGGTCAAACCTTGGCCTGGGAGTCCTGCTCCTAACCATTAGCAGAGACTGCCTCCTGCGCAAATACTGAAAAGCCCAGTCCCACCAAATCTGGATGGCAGTTCAAATTCCTCAGAAACCCTGACAGGCAGCCAACCCAATGAGAGAACACAAAACTCTCTGCTTCACTAACTGGCATGCTCAAAGTCCAGTGTTTCTCATCCAAGAGATTCAGCAGATCCAACAGACCTGTAAGCATAAGTGTTTGATCTGCCAGCTGTAGGGTCAGTAATTCACTAGGAATGCTCCAGATCCATTGACCCCTGGCAATCCAGATTCCCCCATAAACTGCTCAATAGGTTCAAGGATGGTCACCCTGGCAGAAATCCAGAAAGGATTCCTGCACACTCAAGAGAAACACCATCTCTGCTATCTCCAGTTTCATAGACTCAGCAAGTGTGGATAGGATTGAACTTTTTTGTGACCAGCTTCAAATTATTACTACAGCATTGTGTCATCAACTCTTACACCATTTCTGCTGTTTAGCACTATTGATATTGTCTCTGTTGCAGGAAACAGCATTGTCAGTGTCTGAAGACATAAACTAGGCTAGCTCACATCCTATATTTTTATTTTATTGAGACACAGTCCATTCTCCAGAAAAGACCCAGCTCAAAGTTATTTTAAAGGCCAGAAAGTCAGTGTTTGGGGTTTGCATGGCAAGGTTTTGGTAGTGGGAAGTCTACAGAGGTGATTTCTGTGAAAGATGACAGCTTCCCCAGTGCCACCCAGCTCCAACACAGACCTGCTGCTGACCAAGGTCAGGCCATTCAGTAGCAGTGGTAGTACCTTTGGGCATGTTTAAGACGATTAAAAATTGCAGCGCTGTAGCTTATCTGATGCAAGCTACAGTGACACAGGAAAATGACATCTTAAGAACTCAACCTTACACGAGACTCCATTTCAGAATATTTGGCTTTCAGCAGAATTTTTGTTTGTTTAGTTTTATCATACTCCTTTAAATATATGCCTTCCACAAAAAAAAAGCATGAACAAAATTCAAATTGCTAGGATTATGGAACATGAAGTAACATATAGGAAGTTGTATAGCATTAATCACTGCATTTTCCCCTTTGAAAAAGAGGTAACCAAAGTTTTTTTCCTATAACACCCCCAGAATAACTTGCTCAGTGTCCATTTCCCCCAAAAGAGGAAGAAAATGTACAATCTAATTCCTGAGAAAGACAGGAAAATAATAGTAATAAAAACCATCATGATTAATAAGGACAAGCAAAAACTCTGAAGAGCAAAACTAACAAAAATCTGACCAATGTTCCTTGGTTTCAGTGCCTGTTACACTTCGAAGTGAAGAATACACTTCTCACCAGCAGGGAGTAGGGGATACCCACCACAGTCACTCAGATGCGCTGCTGGGAGTGGGACTGAACACAGGTCCCAGTTGGGGCGCATGAGGCACCCTCCACTACCCTCAGCCACATGCTCCTTTTTAGTGGCAGTAGCAATTCCATCTACGCCTGAACTGACAAATGACAGAAAGGACAAGTCAGACATCTGTCAGATTGATTCACTATCTATCTGCTTAACTGTGGCTATCTCTGGAGCCATGCACCCTCCATTCATTAGCATTAAATAGCTAGCAGCAGTGGGAGGGTCCAGGAGGTGTGTGTGACCCAAGCCATAATATAAATGGGCTACCCTGGATTGCCCACAGATGCGTGTGAGCATGTGCGTGTGCATGTGTGAGTGAACAGTAAGAAAGCCAATGTCCTTCCTCAGAGGTAATCCTAAATGAGTGCTAAATGCAAATGGTGAGAATATTCTGCAGTTAAAAATTATCCTCTTATAACAAGACACTAAAAGAACATACTGATGACTAAGTGGTATTTAAAAAAGTCCAAGAGACTTTCTGAGAGGAACATATTCAGCGTCCCAGCCAAGCTCTATTTTGGGAATATACATCCTGTGTTCAGAAAGATATGTATTTTCATCTGGAAGAAGCTGGAAACTTTTCCTCTTTTCCATTTCCAGCAGAGGTAATGGCCATATGGTTGATTTGTTACACCTCACTGCTTGTTATTGTTAGTCACAAGTAAGACAACCATGACTAAAGACTTTAAAGCACCCACTCTCTCTACCACTTTCCCCTCCTCCTCTTCCTTTCCCTCTTCTCCCCTTGTTTTCCCTCACCTTGCCTCACCTCACCTCTCCTTTCTTCTCCTCTCCACTCTGCACCTCTTTTCTTCTATCTATGGTTTTGGATCCACTTTCCACCTTTGTCAAGGAGATTTTGGATCCTGATCCTATCCTCCTTAGTGCTTACAAATTTCTCCTTTGGTTTTGCCATCTCAGATTTTGTGGCTCTATTCTGTCTCACTTTACATATTTCAATTGTGGAATTTAGTGGTCTTTAATCATTATGATCTGCTATTCAGAACAAATAAAGAGGAATGAAATATTTCTTACAAAGTCTAGATGTATTTTTCATCAGCTGAAAGTTCTGCAAATTGTGTATGATTGCAATCATACATTTTTACTTATGTTTAACTAGTCTTACTGAATTCTCAAAATAGTATTAGAAAGGAAAAAAATGGGTTGCTTTAATAGCGGTGTGAGGTGTTAGGAAAAGCTGGTTTACATTTCCTGACTTAATCTGCTAATTATACTACAATATTTCATAGCTTGTACATTGTGCTTTTATATGGCTCATTCTTTCATGTCTCTCCCTTGAGAACTCTGATTTAATAATCCATATAGCCATGTGTCCTCACGTATATTGCCTTCTCTAAAAATCATCTCCTCAGCTCTTCCAAGATTAGATATCTAATTGATAGAAAAGAACTAGAAGAAAATCCCAGTCCTGTGATTATGAGTGTGGTGTATGTGACCAATAAGCGCTATTACCTGGGGAAAGCTGACTTACACGACACAGAGAAATGTAAGCATCAATATTGATGCAGGCAGACAGACATCTAATCTCCTCAGTGGTGCTTACAGCATTTTTTTGCTCAGTACTTCCATCTGTATACAGTTATCACTTACTCTGCATACAGGTGGAGAATTCTGTAGTGGCAGAAATAACCTCATGCGATTTTAATTTCTTTCACCTTATCATACAGTAGAACTTTAATCTTCAAAGAATAAAGATGTTGTTCTAGACCCACCCAGTTTAAAATTAGAGATTATATGTGTGAAAAGCCTATCTAACCGAAGCCATTTCTGTTGCCCACGGAAACTGCCTTTTACTCATTTTTCTGTCATTTTCAGCACAGGGATGACACAATCTGCTAGGTACTTGCTGTTAAGTAGGCTGAATCTGAAACCTCAACATTTCTGTGACGGATAAGTAACTGTAATGGTGAGTTTACTCTTGCTGCTATGGTTAACAATTTATGACCAGTGTGTTTATTATTGAGTAACTAAGAATCTGTAAGTCCTAATTTTTTATGGGACCATTCAGGAAGAAGGGATTAAAACTCTATATGATTCCTCGTTACCAGGAAATATTCCAGCTAAATTTATGTGGCTTGTCTAATCACCACTCTGACTGCTACCTGCGCAGTAGAGTTGGAAAACATGATGATAACAGGTTAATTTTGAACCCTCTAGTCATCCCATGAAAATTCTCAACAGAGTTTCATTAAACTTGGGATAACCAAGTAACCTTGAGAGAATCCTTTCAGCCCCTGGGTATTTGAAACACTGATAGTTGATAAAATATCATTAAGATATCCAGTGCCAAGACATCGATCTGTGGCAAGACCGGAAGGTATAATGGCTATGACAGAAGGGAAAAAACATCAGAGAAGAAAAATGTAGGGAAAGAAACAGACAGGAAGCCAGTGCCCTATGTGTAGCAAGAAAGTAGCTTTATTATTTAAGGACTTTCCCTCTTAATTCTTGAGCCTACTTCCATCAAAAATCAGACCAATTCTGTGATTATAACTATTTATGTATACATCCAGCTTCACAGTATTTCAATTCTCTTAATAACTGGAGTTTATTGGATTTTATTCTGTTTTCAGCTCTGCAAAAAAAGGTGAACAGTAAACTCCTGCATATACCAAGTCAAAGTGCTCAAGTCCAACTACAATTGCTCAAAAATCCACATTATTATTTCCCCAGAGTTGTGAATAGAACTACATTCATGCTTAAATGCACGCACACATGGTGGGGGGGTTTCTCTACTTGAGGTTGGACAGGATGTTATCTTTCTTCAAAGAAGACGGAAAAGAGAATAGTCATTGAAAACTGGGAAAATGTAGAAAAATGTTTGACAATAGAACTTCTTAGCAAAGACGAAGGTTTTACACAATGGGCCTTCTTAGTAAATGGGAAGGTTTTAGAACCTTCTGACCATGTTAAATTCCCCCCTACTTCCTTGGGCAGGAGTCCAAAATCAACAGGGAGCTACATTGCTGTTAAGTGACTATCAATGTAGACTGAAATCCGTGACCTTGCTGAACTCTGTATCTCTTTAGTTCGTAACCTGGATTTTGGAGTCACAGACATCACCAGCAGTTGATGCTTAGCCCTTGATCAGTTTGCAGGTAATTTCTACTGAATCCTTATTCATGCTGACTTTGGTGAACACTGTAAGATATTTTAAATATCTACTGAAAGCTCTGAAAGCTTAATGCTTCTGACTTTTTTTGTTATTGTATTTTGTGCTTTTTCACAGAGCTGAATTAGCATTCTCTCCTTTATTTAAAACACATTGACTGTGCTTGCACCCACAGAGGAGGAACTGAGGTGCTGCGTCCTTCTGCCCTTTTTTTGTCTTTAGAGTGTGCAAAACTATTGTGAGCATGGAAATGTTTTAAGCAGCAGAAAAAGATGACCAAAGACAATAAAATAAAATGCATTCACGTTTCATTGCCTTCCTTTGAGCCCTACACTGTCTATGGACGCTGGACTGCAAACCAGGTATTCATGTGAAATTTCAGGAACTTAACATCTGCTTGTGTGATGTGGTCTCTGCAAATGCATTACTAAAGAAGTATACCTAGCTGTAATTTCAAGAAACACAGCAAATCCATCCTATACTTTTATATATTAGTAAACATAAAGAACTAGACATTCATAAAAATGGCTATTTTTATATCTCTGCTTACTCTCAACTGTAGCCTGAAATTAGTAAAATTTCAAGTGCTCATGAGATAGAGCTTGCTGTGGAAAAATTCTTTAATTAAAACATTTTATTTGTCTTTCAGAAAAGCTCCTGGATGCTAGAAACCCACCCTAATTCCTAAAATATACAAAAGTCCTGGATAGTGTCTACTCTGTTAAACAATGCATTTTGACAAGTTCACCTTTTAAAAATGTTTTATGCTTTATCTTATAAAAAACAAAGTGGTAACTTCAAAAATAGAAAATTTCCTGAAATTTGAAATTACGGTTTTTGACACTGTAATCTGTCTTCGTGAAACAAAACTGCCACACTTTGAAATAGGTTCACATTAAACCAATAGGATTTTTTATTTTTACCAGAAAGGTGCTGAAAAGATATTTCCTTAGTTGTAATTTAGTGTCACAGCAAAGGTTGGTAGCTGAGGTAACAGTCACAGGTTTCCCCATCTCCGCTGTTGTGGTGGACTTGGTGGGATGAAGATAAGCAGAAAGTGCCTCCTCTTTATTGGGGATGCATATAGCCTAAGTTGTGTGTGAAGGTTATAATGGGTATTTAAAATAATGAATGTTCATAATAGATAAATAAGAATATAATACTCACAAAACCCTTCCATTCCCTTTATGAATACACCACGGCCAATTCCCTGAGAATATATTTGGCAAAAACCTTTAACAAGTCTAGCTCTGTGGAGATACATTTGACACATATTAAAGTACTCCAAACCATCATCTAATTATTACCAAGTTTTCGTTCTCATTCTTTTTCTAAGTATGGACAGATTTACAGATTTCTCGGGGTCTCCCTCAAATTGCTGTCATCTGCCGTCAATAAAATACCATGTACTGAAAATATAATTTCCTGACGGACTCCTACCACACTTTGCAAAATTGGGATTTCAGTAGTGTGGGAAGAAAATAAGATAATGCAAAGTGCAGCTTCTGCCTTCAGTAAGGATTTATTAGTTTTGGCCTGAATGAGGATCTTGACTGCTGAGAACATCTAAGTGGTCTCTGCCAGATCTACATCTGCGGTCCCTTGGCACTGGGAATTCTTCCAGTTACCTAAGCAAAATTAAATTTGGGAGAAGGAGTCATTTCACCTGCGGTGCATTATTGGTCCAGATTCGCAAATTTTGGTCTCAAAGTGTAAACATACTACGGTATAATTTAAAGTAGAGAACAAGTTCACATTTAAAATTAGCTTGGGCCCAAAAACACAGGCCGCTCTGTGCAGTGCTTAGAAGCATGGTGTGCTCTTGCTTTGAGTCTTTAGGCTTTTGGATGCCTAATAAATCTGGAACTCAACTGAAACTTTTTTAGTGGTACATCTGCCTCTCCCCACTGAATAATTTGGAGTGCAGGATCAAGTACAGTCTCTGTGATACCTTTCCCTTTCCACTAGTATCAGTTTCCCTCCATAATCCACAATCTTATATTCTGAAAACAAGCAGTTTGGAAGCTTGGAGATCTCTTACTGCTCTTACTAAGGAATGGCACCAAAAGGTTTTTAAATAGGAGAGACAGACTTGTTTGCCTTGCACTTAGCTGCATGTCTCATTTTCATCAAGCTAAGTGAAAGAAAAGCAGTTTAACATATATTTCTGTTATACAGTGTTGAATGCTTAATCTATTAGCTACCAGGAAGTAGTTGCATTAGTAATATTCATTTAGCAGTAAATACTAATGAGATTCCTTGTAATTTGCTATTTTGGCTCTGCTTGGTTAAGAACTACCATTAGTGAGCAGCAACTTGTTTCCATTAATTGTGCTTAATTTTTAATATGCTTATAGGGATTAACAGCTGAGTAATTGATGACAGTGGAGTACTATAACAGAGTTAAAACATGCAGGAAAATACCAATCAAATACTTTGTTTGATGTATAAATCCCTATTTCAGAAAATGCATCCTTCATCCAGCAAAATTTGATCAGTCCAGAGGCATTACGGGGTCTGAAAGTGATCTGTATGATTTTCTAGGACTTTTGGATTTGAATTCACATCTAACTATATAATGCCACAAAATGCATGAACAATTGCCAAGGTCACTTCAGATAGCCTTAGTGCTTTTTTTATTCAAGGAGATAGCCCTTCAATAGTGAGAAATATGATATCCAGGAATTCCAGCTAGCCCTCATGTAATCTCCTTCACTGAGTACAACAAAGAACAATTGTGTGAAGCACAATGACCTCAGATGTTTGAAAGCTCTCAAGCTATTTATGAATGTGGAGTGGAGGGAATAAGCATGCATTCAGGATGAGGAAACCTTGACCAGAAAAAGCCCATTTCAGTTGTGAATTATTTTTGTATGAGGAAGTTTCATCAGGGACTAATAAGCATAAGTACGGCGATGGTCAAGTCAAAGATAGACATATTCATTTTTGCATCAGTTCTGAGAAAGCATTATATCTCTTTAGAGATTAGTGAGAACAGATGTAATATGTGATGTGTATGTTCTAGAGAAAACTCACACATGGTGCTATGAGGATTCCTTCTACACCTGCATCAGTGGGGATGTAAGCTATTAAGGAACTTTCTCTTGCAATTACTGCAATAAAAACAGGTTATTTTTGATTTGTAAACTGGTAGCCCTGTTTATCTGAGGAAGAAAACCCATATTATTTCTTGTTGGCAAATAACCTGCCTATGTATGTGGCTTACTGTCAAGAAAGAGATTACATATCAAATTATGCATGGCAAATGAGCCATGGTGTGTCCATTCCCCAGATAATAGGTGCTAATATGTCTGTGATTGTGTGTACACCTGCATGTCTGGATAGCAATCTTTTCTTCAGGCTAACAATTTTTAAAGCAGTGTTTGTGGGCTGGACCTAAAGAACTGTGCTATATACATTTGCCACTCAAATGCTGCCAAATAAACAAAGAAAAAAAAAATAAATAAACAGAGAAAAAGCATGACGGGCAGTTGTAACTATATTTCTATGATTTACAGCATCTGCAGTTAATTGTGCTATCATGACTGTTGTATGCTATAAAAAACAGTATCTCACATACCCTCCACCCTGAAAATGACTTCACCTCTAGGAGTTTCAAATCACAAAAAGCAGTATTTTATTCAGACTATGAGGAAACAGGAATCACCAGGAAATTTTGTACTGGAAAGAGATAGATGCATTGAAAGCCAGAAAATATTATGGGAATGTTATACTCAGGAGCAAATGTCAGAGAGATTAGGAAGTGAAATAGTAGATGCCTGGGAACATCAGTCCAGGGAAGGAGAAATTTGGATGCACCTCTTTTCTCTACTCTAACAAGGAGTTTTCAATAATAGTATACTGAGAAAATAAGGTAGATCCTTACTGTGTATAATTAAAACCAGGCAAATATTGAATTCTGAAGCTAAATTTCCATGTAGGATTTTGTTGACCAGGGCCATTGTGATTTGTGATATCAAAGAGACCTAAGAGAGTGCAAAAGCCCTTAAAACTGTGCTTGCTTATAGTGCACATAAAAATTTTGGAAGTATTTTCGAGCACACTTCAAGCTCTTGGATGGGATTCTGTTGATTTTTTTCTTCAAAGAATATAAAGTGAACTTCGTTGAAGCTTTCCTTACTCTTTTCAATAAAAGTGATTTTTTATTTAAAATTAAGAGCTCTAAATTTTTTGTAATTCGAAAGTCACTGACAAGCATGTGGTAATTATCTTCTGAGGTTACTGCTGTTACAATGGTGTCCTCTCTTTAAGTACTACAGTGAAGTTAGGAAAAATAAAGGATATTTCAGGACACAGAAAATTAAAACACAGGAGGAGAATAGCAACAAATGCCACTGAGACTCTACATCCAGCAACTAGTAATCACAATTGCTACATTTCCAATAATGCTTAGTTAATACTCCGTCTTTTCCTCATTTAGAACCTGTACATATAAAGTCTTTGAGTCCCACTATGTGCATCTTTTTTATGACCCTATAGTGATCTAGTAACTGAATACTACAGTAGGCAATAGATTTTAAAATACACATTTCAGTTCTCAAAGGACAGCTGTTCTTTTAAAGTTGTATCTTGGTTTTGGGCTGTTTCTGGATTCTGTTTATTCATACACCGTTGCAGAACAAGGAGTGTATGCCAGTATGTGGTGACTGTAGTGGAGCCTTAGACGATAGATATGTTTCCTTTTTAAATTGTGACTTTACTGAGGTATTAAGGACACACACTGTACAAAGATTTAAAAATCGGGAATGTGAAGTCAAATTCTCATACCTGACAAATGAGACATGACCTCTAAGGTAATGCTAAATATCATGAACCAAGGTGAACAGGTTAAACAAATGCTACTGGCACCTTTATCCTCACTTAACTGTGCCAATCCCTGAGACAAGAAAAAGGCAAGTGTGTCAAATACAGCGAAATGCTGCTCCTGGGCATTCAGTAGTTTAATGTCCCTTTAATGTTGACCTGCCAAAGACACACACAAGGAAACATTGAAGTAACTTGTACTCCAAATGAGCTTAGTTTAAGCTGTTTACTTTCCAGAGATTCATACTCAAGTTAGGGAGCAAATCCTCAACTCATATAAGGCATAATGTTATCATTAAAACTGTTTAACGATAAAACCCACATATTTTATTCTTTCCTCTTTTGAAATTTTATGGTATTTTTCATACAGCTCTTTATGATATTTTAGTCAATACAATCAGTAAAATTCTTAAATACTGGCTAAGTTATTTTCTAAACATGATTAGTGTTCTATGTATTTTCATGCTGCACTGCAAATCTGCCTCTGGTTTGCATTCTCAGAAGTCAGTGTTTTTTCAGTTCACAGGAAATAAGCAGGTAACCAGGTTAAGATATTAGGAGATGAGAAAGAAGTCTAAAGAACAAATAATCTTCTCCATGCACACCAGTTATGCCTTTTGAAGTAATACAGTCCCCATGACTATAGGATTTCAGTGCATTGCACTTTTTAATGTTTCTACTCATTGGCATAAATCACTATTTACCCACTTTATTTTCTGTGGGTGGATATATAAAGATCTGCAAATGCAACTAAGTGCCTCAATTTCATTGGAAACAAGTATTCTTAAACACCTTTGAGAAATTAGCAGTTCCTGGTGCAGCACAAATATGAACTCCTATCTCTTAGGTGGCAAGTTACTACTCAACCAAGGGTACTATGCTACTTTATTCTATAACATACCAACAGTTAAGTAAAATAGCTCAGAATTCTTACACCATTTTTAGAGAAAGAGGCATGGCCCAGTTTACGAAGATACAATTAAATCCTTTTTCCTTAGAAGAGCAGCTGCGTCCACACTGCTCAATTGAAATCATCTCTGGTCCCTGCTAACCCCTGACCTGTGTCTAGGTGTCTGTGAGGGTGTTAGATGGTGTGGATCAAAACTCTGCTATGGTGCATGCTAAAAACTAAACTACAGGACACTATCCTGGCCTATGTCCCAGTTGTATTGAATGTTAGTGTAGATATAGGCAATAACAGAAGCTACAAGCCTCCTAAGATATCAGTTTTTAAGAAAAGAAGTAAGATTGGGAACTTCCCCACATGGGGGTAGACCTAGCTGCTTTGCTCTCTCTGTGTAGCACCACACCCAGACTATTTTGTGTTAAACTCTGTACAATGGCTATCATGTCTCTGTGTGCAGTGAACGTGAATAACAAAGCACCTTTTCTCTCCTCCCTCCTGCCACTTAACACACGTACACACACTCTAACTCAGTTCTCAGGAAAAACAAAACAATTCTGTGAACAAGCCAATTCAAAGTAATACAATGAATCTGCCAAAATAACCTGTAAGAATGACGAGGAGGAAATGATTTCATTTTTTGCTTTATCCAGGGGGTGCTCTTGCATAACCTGTTCACTGTGCACAATAGCTGTCTCTTGCAAGACATTTCAAACCAATACGGAGAACAAGATTTAATGCAGAGGTTGTTCAAACCTCCATGTTTTCAAGGAATCAAGAAAAAATTTTCTCTCGTGCTGAAGTGTTTTACAATACTTATGAAAGGCACATAGTCGTCTACACTTTCATCTACAGACAACTGCAAGACTGAAGCTGATAATTGCATATTAAAACAAAGAACTCAGAAAAAGCTAAAATGTTTCTGTTTATGAATATGCATTAAACGTTAGTGGCTTAGATCCTATGAACACTTGCCTGACTTTTCCATTATCTTTAAAAGGAACAAAAATAACAAAATTGCCTATGTTTTCTGATTGCATTTGATTCAGTTGTTGCTTAAATGAATTGACTAGGCTGACCACATGTATCCAGTACCTCTATTAAAAATTGAAGTTATTAGTTGAGATTAATTGTAGGGTTGCTATTCTTTTCAAATGTCTCCATTATGCTGCAGGAAACGCTGCATCCCTTTGGCATCCTCACTGAGAAATGAGGATTATGAATCTTGCAAGAATATGATTTTAAGAATTTTGAAATAGCCACGAAAATTATGAATACAAAGACATACGCATGTAAGAATTCATGAAAGTGCTCATTGTAAGAGTACTACATAGAATCATAGAATAGTTAGCATTGAAAAGGACTTTAATATCATCTAGTTCTACGAGGCATGTTTGAACAAAAGCATGTCCCCAGAGCTCTGAGCCCCAGCTAGCAGACAGCAGCACACTGGCCCAGCTGTGTCACCAGGAAGTAAGAGTGCAGCAGACTGATGCAGAGCTTTCAGTACTGCTACACTAGAGGAGTCCCTGACACCCTTATGTGCAGCCACTAAACCATAATCCCATTTTCGTTCTTAACCTCCCTAATCCTTCCAATCTCATGCAGGAAAGTCAAGCCAGTAAAACCTGAAGGGCATGGGTGCTTCCTCTGACATTTTGGAAATGAAGAAACTAAAGAGCAGGGATGTTAAAGTTACTCATCTCATGAAATTGCAAAGACATGGGAATAAAATGAGCTATTACTTTATGTCACCTCTCGTGTTTCCAGGGAGAGATCTAGGAAAGCAAACAGCCTTAATCATTTTGAAAACAACACTTCTTTCCTAAGTCTTCATTGTAATCTATTTACTAACCTTTTAAACTCAGTTTCATAAAATGAAGTTTTCTACTTTATATATTACAAAGTCTTGCTGTCCTTAATGGAGAACTTGTATTTCCTTTAATTACTTAAAAATATGTTAGAGCAATGGGAAGCAACAAATTACTTTAACTTCTTTATAAATTTCTTTATTGATTTCTGAGATTATAAACTTTGTAATATATCAATAAACACACTAATTAGAGTGAAGATTACTTGTGATAAGATCCAGATCTGAGTGCAGCATCTGGCTGTCTTGTAGAATATCATAATGATTCTCTTTTGGGGGGGCAATACTCTGATATATTACCATCAATTCAAAGGAGTACATAGAAAGCACAAATTAAACAATGTATTTCCTTGTCTGTATTCACCGCAACCCAGCAGATTATTTAAATATCATAGATGTGTTTAGCGATGTCTCAAAGACAGGAAAAAAAGAAGAATCAATATAAACCATTGTGCACTGTAAAACAGAAATATAATTTTTAAGGGTTCTGAAATGGCATATTTAAATGGAATTTTTAATTTCTGTTTTTCCGAACTCTGCTTTTGCTTGTCAGGACCGGAAGATGAGCTGATAGAATGTAATGTGTACTACTTTGTGTAACATTAGAATAATGAAATGAAAGGAGAAAAAGCAAAATCTGAAAAATTACATTCCTGGGTCATCTCCAGGTCCATATTTCTGGCCCAGAGTGACTATTAGTCTAATGTATTCCATTAATGGGTAAAAGCCAAAACAAGCCAGATAGTTTTAGATAAGCACCAACCCAAAATGACCTTTCAGGAGACTCTCGAAGTTCACTACTGAGGTTCTGAAATAAAGATTTGTCTTTATGTCAGGTTCCCTAACACTTAACAGTTAGCAGTGTTTTAAAATGAACTGAGGTTTAATTTGATGTGGGATGGCACAAAGGCATGACATCTGAGAAATCAAATGTTTTCAGCTCCCATTATCTTTAAAGGGAACTGTGCAATTCTCAGCTCTGCTTGAAATGCCTTTTAATCTGCGTGTTTAATGTAGGCACTATAAAAAGGTCAAAATGACCATGTTCCTGTGTTATTGATTGAAAAAAAAACACTTTAAATTCTACAGAATACTGATAGATTCACTCTTCTGTGATGCTTTTTGTAAATATTACAGTCAGGCAGAATATTTTGCAATTATTCTTTTAAAATCTTATGCCTGGTTTAATAGGATTGCTGTTGCTCTCACTTCTTTTATGAATGCTGTTATAGATAACTTTTTGCATTGTCTACCCATCCATTTCCTGAAGAGAGGAAAATGGCAGGTTATTTAAGTAAGAGATACAATCAGAGTTGCAGAGAAGAATTATTCTCTGAAGAAAATTGAAAATGATTTCAAACAAGTATAAGGGATATATTCAATCTTTAAAAATACCCACCAGATTTAGATTGAAATAAAAAGCAAATAGAAACCACAGCTGCTGCTCCATGAAGTACAATAAGTTAAGGACAAATGGAGTATTCTAATTATGTTTGTCTTTACCAATAATTTGCTTTTATATTGATTTTTATGGAAAATGCAACAGTAAATATAAGACTAATGGGAAAAACTTTTTGGATGGTTTTAAGAGAAGAATAGAAGGTAGTTATGTTTGGTTTTTAGTATTAACTACCTCAGTAAATGAGATTTTGCATAAAAATGCTGACTTTTGGAAACTCCAAGAAGTGAAATTCAATTTTAATTGGAAGGTTAATTTGTGAATTTTGTCCTTGTTCTCCTTATCTGCACATTTTGAACTTTTAACTATTACACAGATTCATTTATAGGTTAAGCTAGTAAACTAGTAACTGCAAATTTCCCTATCATATTAATCAGTTTGTATTAAATTTTGCTATCTTAACCAAATTTCACTATCTGCCCATTGTCCACGAGGTATGTTTGTAATGAATACAAACTGTGAGGAGTTGTGTCTAAGCAAACAGACTCTTCTGGAAGAGTGCATAAAGTGTGTGTGGCTTCCTTGTATGCAGTTAATTGCTGTTCATTCCTTTTGGCAATATTTCTTTATTGATAGCTTTTGGGGAAGCTTTTATCCGTAATCTTTCTCTATTTGCCTTGGAATAGGAATGCACTAAGGAATAAGGCAGCCCATGCTCTTTCTAAGCCAATTTTGATCAACCTAATAGTAAAACGATTCAAAGAATTATCTCTCTCATCAGGGCTGACATAAAAAGCAGTGGTAGGCTCCTACTCCCTTCTTTCCAGCACATTTTTTTGTTTTATTTTTGTCTTTCTTTTGTTTGATAATGTTGAACTTGCCTCAGGAAATGCAACTACTACATTGCTATGAGCAACAATTTCTTGAAAGTTTTTGAGTCTTTTTTAAGAAAGCATTAGCATTTTTATTGATGGATTTGCTGTTCAAATTTCAATTTCCTGCATCATAAAGATATTTCTAGTGTATTTTTACTTGCTCATTGGTCAAATTTCCTTGACAGTGCATTCCTCGCTCTCAGCAGCGCACCACCTATCTAGATGTCCTACATGACTCTGGCCCTGAACCTAGAGCCAGCTGGGCACTGAGCAGAGGGCTGCAGCCCACTTCACCAGCCAGGAACTTCCTCTCCTCCTCCCATGATTTTGAATGTCCCCAGAAATTTTTCCAGAGAGAATTTTAAAATCCTTTATTTTCTTTCCAAATCACCAAAACCCCCTGCAAACTGGACTTTTGGGGCTGAAAGGGTCTGTCACTTCTGCTTCATCAGGGCATAATCTATTTCAGAGAGGGAATGCAGCAGGAAGGCTATGCCTGGGTGCAGCTCTGCTGCCCTCCTGACCATGTTCCAACCGTGGTAGTAAGGAGCTCCTTTCACTTATACTCAGCCAACCTTGCTTGTGCTTTTGCACAGCAGTTCAGCGATAGCAGGTCAGAAGGCTTCCAGCCTGGTGGCAAGGTACTCTCTAGCCTAAGAAATGGAGAATCGACCTTCTTAAGGCAATTTAAACCAGCCCTGCCTGTTCCCAGATGACTTTCTGTAGTAATCACTGGACTGCTGTGAGAAAAGTAAGGCATACTGTGACCTTTAAAAAGAGTAGAAACATTATTTTACTCGGAAAAGTAGTACTTTCATTCTGAAACATTCTCAAATCATTTCTGCTCAGGTGCATCACTTACTTAAAATATTAGGTGAGGAATACTTATGGAAATATTCATACTCTCTAATTTTAGCCTTTGGATTTAAGTGTTTAAAACTGACCTTCACTGGCACCAATTTCTCTTCATTGACTACAACAGGAACTTCAGCATGCAGCTTTGATACTTTGAATTATACTCTTATTAGGTAATTAAAGTGGAGACTAGAACTAACACCTCTGGATTATGAGTTCCACTTAAGGATCTGGTACATTGGTCAGATTTGAGTCATTAAGAATTTGCACAGAAAAAGAAACAGAACTGTGAGTGCCTGGAAAATGTCTCAGCTCAGTGGAGATTAGCTCCTTCAGGGTTTCTTTTGAGGGTATCTGACTGTGGAGCAAACAAGTCAGAAGAGACTGGAACAAAAATCTGACCACAGTGAGGAAATGATATAAAGTCTTCCTACTTGATAAAGATTTCCCACCATAAACAGAATGTCATTCGTATCATTTTCTAACCTCTCATAAGTGCCAAAAACTTCAGCAAAGACAAACAAAAATGTTTTCTTTACATACATAACAATTCTACTGCCTATTTTTAAGCTATGTAGAAGCTGAAACAGAGTGACAGCTAGACACTGACTCCATGTATGACGTTGCATCTGAATGGGTGTTTCTAGCAGGAGAAATCCAGACACTACAAAATAAAGAACTGTGTAAGAGTTTTGAGGCACCTTTGTATAGGTGCCTGTTTCAAAGTATCTGAACACCCTCCAACTGAAAAAACACTGCTGTTCTACGTGCTCTAAAGGTTTCATCCTACTTTGATAGTGTCATATATGGCAGGCATATGGTGAAAAGCAGTTCTAGGATGGGGATCTGGAAAGCACATACTTGGAAAAGCATAGAAAAACGTGTTCTTATAAAATGTCAGGATTAACCACCACTATTTTTTACGTATAATAACACCAACAATAATACCAACAATAACAACAACAATAATAAGTAATAATAATAATGTAATGATGATACACAGAGAAGCCCTTTCTCAGTATGTGCGGACTTGAGACTGAAGTGAGTGGGAAGTCTGTCTGAGTAAAGCAAGTGACCCAAATCAAACTACTTGCTATCTATCAGACCATCAGCCTCACAAGTATTCCAAACGTTCACTGAAGGCAACAGGAAGTTCTGGACTAAGACAGTAACCCTGAAAACAAAGATGTGTGCAAAATGCACTTACCATAGTACTATAATGTTAGAGAATGTCTCTGAGATTTAGCTGCATGGTTTTAAAACCTGTTTACCATCCACCACAAGGTAAAATTTCTGTATTGATTACAACTTGGCAGTAGGTGTTGCTGTTACTATTGCCATGGTTCCCTTTCCACTACATAGCATAATGCCATTTACACTCTTAGTTAAATACATTTCTCCAAGTAAGCTCTGATTACAAGGATAAGATAAAGGTTGATGTATTAAACCCATCCAGGGTGATTACTTACATTCTGTGTCATTAGCGTTAGTGCTTTCAGTGTTAGTCTGGTAAAACCTCCTTAAAGTAACATAAGATTCTCTTAAGAGAAAAAATAATTTGTGTTTCTCTTTTCTTGGTGTCAGCTTCAGGGCTGACCAGAAGCTTTTACAGTCCCTTTCCTCCTTTATAATTATTAAAAATTCCTTCATTATAATTATTCTGTTTACAGACGTTATTATTCAGCTATCTGAAGTAATCTCATATCTTGAAAAACAAAGTCCTTGGTAAAACTGAGATAACTAAACTTATGAAATTATGTCACTTATTCTGAGGACATAGAGAAAATGATGGAAGGAGACCCTGAAACACCTCAGAGAATAAAGCATATTACAGGCTTACGTAATTTAATTACATAGCATTAACTATCCTGCATAACTGAAAAAAAGATTTGAATGTTTCAAATGGATTTAAGCACTGTTTGAAAAGGTTTGACACTGTTTGCTTACTCATCTGTTTCAGCTCTGGGTGGCAAGATTCAGACAGAAAATTTCTGGGGAAAAAAAAGAAATCTAGAAAAGTTACGGACAGTTTGTGAGATCAGGTGGAGTTGGGAAAAGAGGAAAGGTTATTTACTCAGTTCTTCATTAGCAGTAGAGTTGCATTGTGAAGGTCTGGAATACAGTTTAAGTTTTAAGATTCCTACTGATATTACCTCATTTAATCATCAGTTTAGAGAACAAAGGCAGTTCTAAAATGCCAAAGATTATATCATTCTTCTAGTGTAGAAAAAGCCCCAGTGTTCTGTTGAGGAGAAACTGGAGTCAGAGTCAGAATATTTTCAACTAAATGTATCTTCAACATACTGTTTTACTAAAGTGAAATGTGTTTTGAAGAGACATATCAGTTGCAAGAAATGTTTCACAGGGAGGTGTAAAAGGTTGTGGTTCCTCTAGACATCTCCAACCAGAAGTGACAGAGCCAGACAGAAAACCTGACATGTGCTAGCTAAGAACTGGTGTTTTCAGGCAATTCTGTTAGTAAATATATGTTTGAAAAATTTCATTTTTTTCTTCCAGAACTGAAATTTTAGAAAAAGTCAAGAAACAGAACTGGTTTCTATTCTATCAGTAGAACAGTCTGTTCTAGTAATACTAATTACTGTGTGAATTACATGTCAGCCAGGGGCCAAACCAGACGAGAGCCTTAAATTGCAGTGCCCAAAGAGTGTACAGCAAAAATATGCAGGTTAGACAAAAAGCAGGAAGGTCAAACAGCAACTGTGTGGCCTAGGTGATGGACCTGCTTTCTGTCCTTACTAAACTGTTTCTCTTCCCAAAGCTGGTAATTTCAGGGAAAGACAAGGTGGATGAGGTATTTGTAATTGGCAACTAGAAGGCTTATTGGCATGGAGATTTTATATTTGAATTTCAACATTGGCCACAGTAAACAAAGTGGGACAAAGACAGACTTTGACCTGCTGATAACTTCTGAATACCATCAGGAAGGCAGAGTCTGAGTGCTCTGATCCTTACTTTTTTGTCTCAAATGTTCTTCACTGAGCTCCAGTGTAATTACAGTGGGAGATTCATCGCAAATTAAAACACATGGTTTGGTTAACTTGTGAAGATTACAAGCAGCTGTAAATTTCCTTCTTTTCTTTCTTTCTTTTTTTTTTTTTAATGATTTTTTGGTTCTTCTTTTTTGTGGCTGCTGGAGGTTGTCCAGTTGTGGCCCAAACCTACACATCTCTCCGTCTTGATTAACAGATGAAATTGGGTACTCCTAGGAAAGATTGGCAGAATTACTCTTGAGATGTGGGTGATCAGATTAACACAGCTTGATATGAATTGCACCTTTTAGCTTAGAGTTCATTCTCTCTAAACAGAAAGCATAATTTGGGGTCAATTTTTGTTCAATAAGATGTCATATAATGTAAAAAAATTTTCTATAGCCTTTCATACTGATGATAAAAAGACAAGAAGCAATCATATTCCAGAGCTATTCTTCCATGAGTAGAAAGGGTAACAGCGAACAAAGAGAAGTAGCTAATAAAATAAATATAACACTGAAATTATACAGGTATCTAATATTTTCTACAAGCTATTTGCTACAATATAAAATGTATTATGTGAAATTTAAATGTGTCTAGGAATTAATGAAAGCCAAATCAAAGAGGTCTGAGAAGTAATGGTATGTACACATTCTGTCAATATGTTGAATGATGATGAAATTGCTTGTCTGGAGTGAAATATCTATGGCAGTATGAAGATTAGACCATAAATAGTTACATCCAATATACCGTAAAAAGTTTGTAAGCCTAACTGTCATAGGAGTGGCAGCCACTGAAAAGAAGCAGACACAGGTGGAGAAGCCAGAGCATCCTTCAAAAATACAGGATACACAGTGATCCAGTAATGACATGGTCTGCTGAAACACACTGCTATAAGAGTTCTATGAAATCTCATAATCTCGTTAATCTGCCTGGGAGCAAGCACCCTTCTCTCTGCGCCTTTTTGTGACATTTGAGACTGAGAGAAATACTTTTGTTTGCAGCATTTAGGTCTGACAACACATGACATGTCCCTTCTAACACTAGCCCACAGAGCCCGAGAAGATTGTTCTTCATCGTATATTGCAAAACACAGCTATTGACTTAGGTGAGTGAAATTGTGGTGTATGAAAAGAGATCTGTTACTCTGACTTTCATTGTGATAGCACTTAGAAGCATTAGTCAGCAATCTAGGCCTAACTGCAACGAAAACTATGCTCTTTTTATTAACAGATTATTTATAATCTTAGGTCTGAATTCTGCCACACTTTTGTATGTGCACAGATCTCCTGTAAAAGGCAACTTCTTAAGACTTGTGAGTACTATTTACATTAAAAGTTAAGTGGATATTGAAGAAGTAATGTGACTAGGTTGTTATACCTTTTTTTTTTTTTGTGTAATGGCAAATGACAGTTTCTCTGACCAGGTTATTTGAAGGAAATTTTCTAAAGAAAGAAAATAGAGACATTGAAAGCCTAAATTTCACTTTTTTATTTTTTTTTTTTTTTTTTTTGTCAGAACCTCTAATTTTGCAAATACCTCAAAAGCTAATACCTCTCACCCTCAAATTCCCCTCACTTCTGTGGCACCTATAACTGGGAAAACTGCTGCAACCATATGGTCACACAGAAGTAGCATGTGAGAGATGGGGCCCCCACTGTTTGTATTTTTTCTACTACAGCATAGGTATGTGCTTTAAAAAGTGATATCATACCACACCTATTTGGAAGTTTACTTGTGGGATAGCTCACCACTGTCTTCATACCATACAACCACTGCTTTGGCCTTCTGGTCCATGATGTATGTCTCACTGAAGGCAATACTAGTCATTAAGAGCCCGACTGATTCTGTAACATCAGATTTGTAGCTATTCCAGTTTCATCCCACAAAATTGGTCTATTAATTACAGGATTTGAATGATATGGTTCAGTGATGTCCCTGTTGGACCTGAATACCTTATCCAGACAAAGTATCCCAGACTTTACACTAGGGCAACCATGTCACTTCCTACAAGCTTTACTTTACACAGCCATTCTATTTCTTGCCTATAATAATCTTTCCAAAACAGAGCTAATACAAAATCCTAGTGATACAGCAAAACACTAAAAAGAATATAATTAGGATGTATGTAAATTAAAATTGTCAGGACTAACAGGTTTCTATCTATCCAACGGGAGGAGCAGAAAATGAAAATTTGCTTCTTGCAAATTTCATCGCTCTAAGTTTTTGTTCACATAGAAAGATCAAAAATAACCTAGAAAACAAAGTTGCAAGGGACAGTTAAACATCTCTCATTCACATAAGAAAGGTTATTTCAGCAAGAGAGGGGAGTTCCAGCCAATTAACATCGGTTTAAAAAATACATATATAGTCACAATAAAAAAAACAGGAATTTGTTTTGAAGAAACAAACAAATAAATAGAAACCCAAAACAAAATAAAACAAACAAAACCCAAAACCCCTGCCCCCCAAAAAAAAAACAAAAACCAAAAACCAAAAAAACCCCAAACAACAAAAAAACCCTCCAAACATCAAAATCTCTTTAAAAAGTGAAAAGAACACCCTAGGAAAATAAAATCACATCTAAACATTCTAAAAGAACTTCTTCCTTGGCAAAAGTTTCCTCCAGCAGTCTTACAACAGCCACAGAATTCATTGCCACTTACAAACAGAAGTTAAAAAGCCTATTTTACCTTTCATAAAGATGCCAAAAAGTATGGTAATATAAAATGTCCCAACAAAAGCTAAATTTCATGTGACTTCATCATTACTAATGCACAAAGATTACAGAAAATGAGAACAATTCCAGAATAACACTGGACTTTCAAAGTACTCCAGCATTGTCTACATGGATTTAAAAAAACCCAAAACCTTTCAAAATGAAAGTTCACCTTTCTGAAAAATCTAGATTCAGAAATTCACACAGAACACCTGCAAATATTTCCTGTATTAAAAACAAGACCACCTTTATTCTTGATTTTAAAAGTGGGGTTTGGTTTTGTTTTTTTTTTTCCAAGTCAAAAATAGAGAAAAAGATGCATCTGGAAAGTTCTGGGTTTCTTCTCAGGTGAGAAATAGAGGAAGTGATTACAAGGAAAGCTAGCTGCTTTTTCTCTGGAACCATGCCACAGCATTTTCCTAAAAATAATAGTGGAGAAAATTTGGCAAATTACAGAATATTTTTTGATATTGGATAAAATAAATTAAAAGCTTTCTCTAGAATGATTTAACTGTCTTCAAATTACAGGGTTCATCCAAACTGAGTCTGTAAGATAAGCTGTATTTAACCTTGAGATCCCAAAACATATATTTGTCAGAAGGAGTAAACCAAAAAGACTTAGCAGCTCTCGGATGGCATAGTAATCAAAACCAGATGTCTACAGAAACTCAAGAGGAGCATTGTTATAACTTATCAGTGGGTAAAATTCTTGAACTTTTAGGCAGTTCCCAGTATTGCTAATAGCCTATTGCAATCTTCATGTTCCATGCTATCTTTACAAGGGTAAATCACCTTCATTCACTTTACTGCTACTTTGTCTCAATACACTAGGACATAAATATTTCTTGTATTATTTCTAGGTACTCCACCCAGATGTGCTAAATTGAGATCTGCAGGAGTACAAAAGACAGCATGTTCTTAAGGTCCTTTCCAACCCTAACTATTCTATGATTCTGCGATTCTGTGATTTACTGCGGAAGCACAACAACTCTCCTTTTGTTACAAACGAAACTGAGTCTCAAGCTGAGAAGTGACACTAAGCATGTTTACCCATTTTGGAATTACCTTGCAGCTTCTGTGATCTCCAAAAAAATCTCAGCCTCAGCAGTGATCCTGTCACAACATCGTATGCAAGCACATCAGAATTGCAAAAACCCAGGGAATTATAACAATAAGAGCTTGCGATTTGGTAAGTGTCTGGATTAAGGTGAATACTTGCAACCATATCCTAGCGTAATCTTTACTTAAGGGTGCTGGAGGGACCTTCTGTGACTCTGTAAACACCCAGTCTGTAATTGCATGTGTGCCATCACTTTGAAAGGCTTCCAGGCAGTGGGATTTTGTGGAGACTTAATTCCCTAAACTCTTTTTACCTTACGTGTAGAAACTCAATTGCACTTCAGACACAAACCCTTCAATAAGATGAACGGTTTTGTGTGCATGGCAAATATGAATTATTTGACTTTTCTCATAGCTCTTGGGCAGTGCTGAGCAAGCCTTTGGGAAGATATTTGATCATAGGGATGAAAAGCTCTTCCCATTTCCTGTTTTAAGATTCCCTCAGGGGAGCATACATCTTACAACTGAAAGAAAATAAAATCACGTCAGCACCTTGACTGCTGCGCTTCACTAAAAGAATATATGCATAGCAGCTTGTGCCAACATCAAAGATGAGTTACAAGAGCACTGTACCATTCCTGATGAATACAAAGAATTGCATTGAAATCAAAGGAAGGTGCAGTGTTCCCAAGATAACACAGTCTTCTCTGCCTTGCCACCCAGGTGACTTGAGGCCTAATTATTTGTCTGTATGTGAAAAGTTTCCTGTGCATGTGGTCATTTCACCTACCACCACACGGTTTCAACTGTAGAAACTGCTTCAGCTGTTAATCACATTTTTCTAGGGACTTTGCAGAACTTCAGCTCGAGACACAGTGCAGAATTCAATATATGTAAATGGGGTTTAGAAATGAGTTTAAGATGCCCTTGGGCTTAATTTCCTTGTCTTAGAAATCTTACCTGAACTACCCTGTGTGTTGGCTGATCATAAAAAAAACCATGGTGGCTTCATCTCCTCATTTCCCTCTTTTCCTGTGCCCCAAAAAACCATAGAATGAAAGAGATGAGGTATTTCTCTTTCAGCAACGGTGTCCCTTGAGAATGCCCTGTGCTCTATTGGTTCTGCTGCTGCAAATTGATTTCCATAACGTAAAAGTGCTTTAACTCAGCAGAGGACTTTACCATTTGTCTTCATGATGCTACAAAAAAAAGCACACCCGAATAAATTCTTCAAAATGAAAAGGGTTAAGCACTGGAAGTAGCTCTGCAGAGAGGCTGTGGATCTGCATCCTCAGACATTTTGCAAGTTAAGGCCCTGGCCAAACAAAGCCAACTTTGTAGTTGGTCTTGCTTTGAACAGTGGACGGCACCAAGTACCTTATGGAAGTTCTATCCAAGATAGATTGTGCTATGATTATGGCTTTTAAAGCAACATTTTCCAACTAAAGTGTGTAAATGTGGTTTCCTCTGTGTA
The DNA here is from genome assembly GCA_024733675.1 of Psilopsiagon aymara. NCBI lineage: Eukaryota > Metazoa > Chordata > Aves > Psittaciformes > Psittacidae > Psilopsiagon > Psilopsiagon aymara. Next base: position 22,444 of record JANRGW010046472.1, on the reverse strand, counting down.
AGGGTAACAAGGTATTTATTTTTAACACTAGGTACTCGTGATTCTCACTGTGACCTCAGTACTTCTCTGCTGCTCCTGTACTTTCCCAAATAACAGTCACCAAGGTAAGGCAATGTTTTAATGGGTCCATCATATATCAGAACCCAACTGGACAATGATAAAGTGAAGTTACCTTCAAAACTCACTTTTGTAGAAATTTGCAGAAGTCATTTAATCCTAGGGGTGTTCAAGAAAACATCTGTCAACAACAGCCTGTAAAAACTCAACTCTGACTTCCTGAAGGAGTGTGAAGTTCCTGCAAAGTGAACTTTCAGACTTTGGAAAGTCATTACAAGTATGAAGAGGTGAAAATACCATCCTACATTACCCTATAACAGTTTATATCCATTTCTGTTCTTAGGGATTAAAAATTTTCTGTGACACTGAGTGTGTCTGAGAATAGGTGTATTTTTCTCCACAAGCAGCAGCTATCAGAAACAGCTATGTTTAATAGAAGCCAGAACCCATAGGAAATAGTGTGAGAACAACCTTTTGACGAGTTGAACATTATTATTGTTTATTCTTTGAGTTCTGGTAACTATAAAAATATTTTCATTTACAAAAAAGCAGTTCCTGGCCTGCAAAGTTTACAGCCTGAGAAAAGTCATGCACAAAGTACAAGAAAGATGACTAAGGAATACAGTTGCTTTCTTACGTTTGAACAGTGACATTTCACCATTAAAGTATTAGTAAATGAATAAAGTAGTTGACAACATCTGTTCTGAGCCATGGTAGGAATAGTGTACTCTTCTGTACAGTGGCACTGGTATAACGGTTTACTCCATAAACTCACTCAGTCTAAATTTTCATTATGCTCATCCTTTTTGCATGCAAACCCACTCTTGGGTTATACTAGGTAGAATATATATTCCTCTGCAGTTTGCTACCTGGGTTAAGTTTTCTACTATAACACTTTTTATCAGCATCACATAGTTGACCCTGAGTTCCCTCTTGGCTAACCCTAAAGTTCTACCAGACAACCTGGGAACATAGGGCAGTTGAACTTGCTGCTAGAACTTTGGCCCCAGTGCTCACCAGTGCTTAATTTTTGGAGTTATGTAAGGTACTGATACATTGACAAATTCATTTCGATGTTGACCCAATAGTTGCAGGTAAAAACATTTCACCATTTAAGTATTAGTTTGTGGCTGGCTTCCATTGCATATGAAATTCCACTTGCTTTCCCTAAAGTTCAGATGATTTAGGTTAAAATCAGCTTCCCACCTGTGCAGCACTTTTCTTTTTCAAGAAACTAACTAGGTCTATAGAAGTAATTTTATAATCTGTTCATAAAAACACCTAGAATATTGAGTCCTTGGATTCTAAAACCATGCAATTTTAGAAAGTTTTTGGACAGAATGAGTATTGTACTACTCAAGAACTCCCAGCAATAAATGGGTGTTTTAGCTTTTGTCTGCTTTGTTCATATAACTGCTTACAGTGAGCTTAGCTGAAACTAGGTCGACTAGGTCAACATGTTCTTCCTGAGGAACGTTTCTTCGTGTCACATCAGTGATGTAGCATTAGATATCCTTCCTACTGCATTCGATATATAGCAATAATGAAGGATTTTCACATAGCCACGTGGTAAAACACCACATCGTTCTGTGAAAATGGAATAAGAAGATTGCTGCTCTGCTTTGTTACAGAGAGAAATCTATCAAAGTATGGAGAAGCAGGAAGGAGAATGAAGGAAGAAAATTTATTAGTCAGCTCCTTTCTCCTATTGCCAGCAGCGACACTGGCCTATGTACGGCTATGAAATACGATTGAATGACGCCTGGGCTGTAGCAGGGAAGAAGAAAATGGAAGAAAATAAGGTCTAAGACTTGTTTCTATGGCTGTGGAGCACTGCCTGTGGGATACCACCGTCTCTGTCTGTGTGCCTTTGCAGCTGCCTGATACCTCTCTCTCTGGAACAGTGGAGTGATGCTAATTGTGCCTTAGCCTCTCTACAGGATCCATGAGAAAAGGACCATTTCCCTACCCCAGGTCATATGAGGGAATCCAACTCTACCTGAGGTTCTTGACCTCAGCTGAAAGCAGCTGTGTAAAGTGCAGACCTTGTGCAGTCAAAATGACAAGGAAAGTTTCCACTTGCTTAAATTGCAACAAGCTCAAGATGTAATTGTACTTATGTTTCTCTGCACCTTGGAAGATCAATATGTATATTCCACAAAATCCACTGTCAAGTTTCTTCATTAACAGATGATGTCTTTGTTTGAACTTTATGAGTGTCATTCTGTAATAAAACCTCATTTTCTAAGTCTACATTCTGAAATGCACTCAAACCCTTTTCTGCTTTACATTGGATTTACTATACTTTCCATTCTCGATTTTATCTTGCTGGAGTATTCGAAAATGAATATGGCTGAAACTTTTAAAACAGTCATTAGTTGCTTTTTCCAGTGAATCAGACATCAACATACAGTAATAAAACTGCCTTTGGGGAAGTGAACTTCTGAATGTCCCAAATGCATTGTTCCAGCAATGTTTATTTTAATCTGAGTGAAATCAGTGGTTAGTTCCTCTAATGCAGTGATTTCCAGCTGTGAATTGACAGACAGAGAAAAGCTGAGGTATCCTTAGGCTGATTAATGCTGCTTTCAAAACAACTATCCAGGTAAAGAGGTTTTGTAAAGGTGTGGTATAGGATCATAGAATCATAGAATAGTTAGGATTGGAAAGGATCTTAAGATCATCTAGTTCCAGCACCCCTGCCATAGGCAGGGACACCTCCCACTAAACCATACCACCCAAGGCTCTATCCAGCCTGGCCTTGAATACCACCTGTGATGGACCATTCACAACTTCCCTGGGCAACACATTCCAGTGCCTCACCACCCTTACAGTGCAGAATTTCTTCCTTATATCCAATCTAAACTTTCCCTGTTTAAGTTCAAACCCCTTGTCCTATCACTATAGTCCCTAATGAAGAGTCCCTCCCCAGCATCCCTATAGGTGCCCTTCAGATACTGGAAGGTTGCTATGAGGTCTCCATGCAGCCTTCCCTCCTCCAGGCTGAAGAGCCCCAGCTTTCCCAGTCTGCCTTCATATGGGAGGTGCTTTATGTATACTTAAAGGGTTTGCATTGTAATCGAACTGTCTGTGCATTGCTGACAGGTGATTTCTGCTGGAAACTTAATACATTAAGAAAGATACTATGCAAATAATAGTACCAAAACATACTCTTCAGTAATTAGTAGCTGTAAAGGATGAAATATTTGCTACATCGAAGATGTAAAAGAAAACTTTGACAGTCACACCTCTGAGATCAGAATTTCAGTGAGATAATTTTTTAACTCTTCAGTCTTCAAGCATTACTTACAATAACAGAATCATGATAGTCTTAACTAGCCAAATTTCACTTTAACTGGACTATAGGTTGCCATGTGGTACTGCAGTGCACAAATTATGCTTTTATTAGTGGGCTCTAGCTGAGCTAGGTGGGAAGGTGAAAACAGCCCACCCAAAGTAGCTTGAAACAAATTTATCCTGCTGAGAATAATACGTGGACCTAAACTGGGCATGTCTGCACACCACTGCAGCTTGCAGTACAGACACAAAAAAGGAGCATCTCCTGGGAGGTGGTAATCTCACTATAGCTGTGATTTAACCTTACCATTTCCCCTATAGAGTAACTATTCCAAGAGATTTCTGTCCTTTACCTCTCACATTTATCCAACTGCAAAAAAATATGGATTATATTTGGCCCTCCAGAGAACATCTTATCTTCTGATTTTCATTTTTTTAAATTAATAATTTTATTGATTAGATTTGGTCTACAGTTAGCCTTGTCACTTGGATGAATGGAATCAATAGCAACTTGATAGCAGGAACAAGTAATTCAGGAAAATGAAGTCTTAACCAGCTGTATGCTTGCAGTAAATGTTCGTGTAGTGACCTCTCAGATGTGTGCATTGGTCACATAGAACAGTTTGAAGAATGACTTCATTAAAGCAGCCTCTGGATCTGCTTGTGAATAATGTCTCAATGCAGAGCAGAGAAAATTTGTTTTTCTCACTGGAAATGTATGAGTTTTAGTCTAGTTTTAAAGTTAACAATTTGCTTGGAGGAACTGCCTACTTCAACTACATTTGAAATATCTCCTTTGTTTTTTTTAGTTGCCTATTATGATGCTAGGGAAATATAAGTGATGCAGTACAATTATTTGCAGAGAGAAGTAATATTAGAAGTGGAGCTGTTTGCAAAGAGAGTTAATGCTGAAAGATATTAAAATATTATTTAAAAGCTATAGGAATAACACCACCCCTTCAGTTAGGAGGGATTTATGTTGATGACTTAATAATTATGCCTTTATTTCACTGAAAGACTAAACAAAAAAATCATTAAATGAAGGCTTTTGATCTTGCTTTGCCTGTCATTCTTCTGGCTAGGTCAGCCCCTGTGCTGTCAGCTTTTCACACAACCATTGTGAGTAGGGTTGCATTGTTTCCATAGATAGAATTCAAATTAGAAATCTTTATGGCTGTTATGCTAATTAAAGATATTGTTAACAGAGCGATTGAAGATCTCTTTGCAGTGTGCAATTGACAATATGAAGATACAGAAGAACTGTATAATACTGCTGTTGCAAATTATTCAAAGAAGATAACATTTCTTCTTATTAGTGTTTGCCACTACTAAGGTAAATAACAAGCAGTCAGAACCATGTGCTTCTTTACTATTTAAAATTCTCAGAGTGAACGTAGATTCTGTAAAGGAAATACACTCCTTTACCAAATGTAACAAAGCACAGACTGGGATTACAGAGCTGACTTGTATTTTGAGGACAGCATTAGTCTTTTTTGGCCAAGTTCCAATTGCTTTCTGATATTCTCTTCTGACAGGTCTGCCTTTACAGATAGGTCATGTGCTGTAGTGCTTTGAGATAGGGAAAAAAACCCAACCACAAAACACTGAGGAGAATTGCACTTTATGATAAATGTTACTCCACTGATACCAATGAAAAATTATCTTTTATTGCCTTGTTTTAGTATATATTTCTGTTTTAAATAAAAAATTACACAGAACAAAAGACATTGATGCCACTATTAATAACACAGTACTATTCAGTGAGAATTCATGCAAACAGGCATTCTTCTCTGGAAACACCCTGTGGTCAGTCTGCTGACAGCCATCTCAACAGTCAGAAGCTATTTCTCAATGTATTGGTGTTTTGTAATGTGAAAGGCGTAGGGGCAGCATTGGAGCACTATGACTCATGTTGTCACTATAGCTCATCCCTGCATAACCAACATTGGAGATTAAATATTAATGGCAGATTTCTAGGGCAGTACAAAGCATTATGCACCTAACTTCTTCCAAGTTAAATACTTCATTTCTATCAGTGTGATCTGTATCTGATGTTTCAGCACTACTTACGGTTATCTGGCATTTGTTGTGAGAGTATTTTGTTTAAAAAGTCATAGCTTTATTAAATTCTGTCCACTTGATCTGAAACTTTCACTCCTAAATATATGAATTAATCCAACATTATGAGGAGTATTTGACTCAAAACAGTTTAGCCTCTGGGACCAAAGACGGAGTTAAGGTATTGTCTTCACTACAATAGAAAATGATAGAAAAATTTGGAAATTTACAGTGTTTTCTATTAAAAATCTGGCAAATTTGTAGCTTTTATACAAAGAATGTGTCTTGTATTGCTATGGTGAAAATGTCCTAGACATCTCTCTGCATATGGCCCAGCCCAAAACTGTCTGAGGCAATCCCCCAGATTGTAATTATGGCATAATACGAGTGGTAGACAGTGTTGATCCAGGCGTTGGAATCACAAACAGGGACAATATATCACTAATGTTTCCATTGACTTCATTGGTGGGCACAAACAGTGAGAAGGAGAAGGGAGGCTCCAGACTCGTATAAAGAAAATACAAGAGACAAATATGAGAGAAAGATACAGACTGCACATGGAAAGGCAAGCGGCTGTTGTCAGGAAGCTGTAAGAGAGATCCATGGAAAAGCTAGGTAGGGAGTGAGACTGGACAGGGAGCACAAAGAGTGTGCCTGGATCTGAAACATATGTGAAATATGTGCCTACTAAACCAATGAAATGAAATGTTTATAAGGGAGGCAGAAAAGTCAAATGAAACTGAAACTGCCCAAGCCAAGAGATATGCACTTTCTGTACCCTGCTGAGGAGGACTGGGACAGACTGAATGTGAAAAAATGTCATGAAAACAAGTGTTCTGAAGACTGAACTGCAAAACATTCTGTTCTTATAATTCTGCTCATTGTGCATTTGTGAGGGTATGTCTTAACCAGTATACGAACATATAGAGTTCAAAGCTGTGTTTAAATTTCGAAGCATAGAGAACATAGAAAGAAAGAGTGTGTGGAATATCCAGCATTGACAGAATGTAAATCCTGAGTTTAGAAAGAAGAAACCCTTCATCTCTCTGAGACTAGGACTTGCATTAATTTATTAAGTGTAATTAAATAAAACCTATATGCTGGAAGGAAATAAAGCAACCAATCCATAACTCATCCCTTTGTCATCAGCGTAAAATGACAGTTATGTTTCCATAGAAACAGAATCTGGTGAACGAACTACTCACACTGCATGAAAATTAACTCATCCAGCTCTGACATGACTTTAGGTTGCTATAGTAACCAATTTTATCCTACTGTGTTAGGTTATCAGTATTAATTACAAATGGTATCCAAGGCATTGTAGTTCTTGTGATTTCATTAATTGCATCATATTTTTATACATTTACTGCAAAGGCATTTGAGAAGGCAAAGCTGTAAATGAGATCCTGGTCCCAGCATCACAAAGAAACACCCCAGGCTACAAGTGGTGCATTCTGGAATGACATAGGTGCTGCTGGCAGGACAGTCAGGGACCTTTGTGCTCCCTCTGTGACACTGTCAGCTGGAAGCGCTGTCGTGATGCATCTCAGTATGTACAGGGAAACCTGAAGGATCTTATGTTCAGTTGTGATTTTATCTCAGAATGTATATCTTTAGGAAGCACAGTGATCTATAGGAGCAACAATGTAAATATGTTCCTTTGTAGCAAGAACAGAGATCTGTCGTATGACATACATTTGACTGAAGACAGCTTCATTAATTTGGTTTTCACAGACAGGAGACTGAACAATCAAACTGTTTTCCTTTCCATTTTTTTTTTTTTTTTTTTCTTCCCTGCACATGTGCTCTTCCTTGTTAACCTTGTAGAAACAGGGCTATTTCATAGGAATGTCAGCCCTACAGTAAACCTTTCTAGTCTCCCTGCTGCAACAGTACTGCTGCTTTGTGTTGTTCTGTGCACAGGACCTCTGGACGTCATCTATTCCAGCTCCTTCTGCTCAAGTAGAATTACCTAGAGCATGTATGTCCGTATGGCTTTCAAATATCAACAAGGATGGAGATTCCACAATCTCTCTGGGCAACCTCTTCCAGTGCTCAGTCATCCCAAACAGTAAAAATGTGTTTCTATGTCCTCTGAGGAACAACTGTTCGGGCTTCCCAGCAACAGCATACATTTGTATATCTATAAAAATATATATATATGTAATAGCATATGCTTCCAAAGATGGAGCTTTTTTACACAGGAACTTTTTAGCCATTAAGCAAATGCTGATTCCCACCAACCAACTGTCCAATATATTTTTAACTACCTAAAGACAAGTTGCAAAGCTGTTGTAAATGGTCTGCAAAAGAACTCCTTTAGTGTGTCAGAGCTGTGACAGAACTGACTAGTCATTAAGACACTCACAATGTCTCAGTAAGACTGTGCAAGTGCTCAAGGGGCAGTAGACAATCAGAGCCCAGAGAGCTCTTCAGCTGGATGTTCCAGTTCCTCCAGGCCTTCTTATCACCCTATTTAAGAAGTCACTGGAGGTGCTCCATCTCTATGGATTTTATTTTTCTTTTTTGATTTTGAATGTTGCAAAAGGCACCTGACCAAACACGCTGCCCAAAGGTGCATGCATTGAAAAAAGGGGGACGAAGAGGTTCTTCCCTGAACAAAGGTCTGAAAACAAGGAGTTTCCTTGTCCTAACATGGCCACAGATGATAGAAGCTCACATGGATTCAAAAAGCAAGTGAACCAACCCACTGAAAATACTGAGAAATTTTAAATGAATATACATTCCCATACTACTAAATAAAACAGGGACAGAGTACTGAAGGGAGTCAGTTCCAGTCAGCTTTGTCCAAACTGCATAGTACTGGGAACTAGGTTTCTCTGGTGCTTTCTGTGGTCCCAAAACATTGTAATAAGTTTTTTATTTAGGGGAGGGGATAGCTGTTAATGAATAATGTGTGGATAGAGTTGATGTGTTTACTGCATGAAACTGAGTGGGTTTAGTGCATGCCCTGCAGTGCATTATGAGGGCAGCTATGTATGCTGGACTAGAGAAAAAGCTGCAGACTGGAGTCAGACCTGATGCAGCCTTATTCTGCCAGTGGGAACAGTCCTTGTCACTACCTATTTTCAAGGTAGTGCCTGAGCACTGTGTCAAAGTTAACCTGAACTAAAACCATGCCTCAAGGCATGCTCACAGTTAAACATTATGGACACTTAACAGTCCAGTGCTCAAGCCTGCATCCAGTCCAGTACAAAATGACACTCGTAATGCATGACAAAAAGGTTGCCATTTGAGAAAATAATCTTGGGAAGCATGAATGTCTTCTCACCTCATTTCTATAACCTTTCCAAAGTATTTACTATTGGCAGGATACTTAGCTAGATGGACTGTGGTCTGGCTGAATACGGCCATTCTTATATTAGTTGTCCCACATGTAGCAACCCTGCTAGAAAGCCTTGTTCTGATGCTGAATGAAAGATCTGAATCCAACTGAGCAGCATCAATTTCCTCACTTCTGGGACCACCCTCGTACTGTTCTGAACAAATCTGGCAGCTGGCTGAGGTCTTTTGTTCCTGCCCACGTCTTTTCTTTGGTTGAATTTCTAGGGCATCCCCACATTGCAGGAAAAGAAAAGGCCTTTGGAGAGCACAACATCAGCATTAACTAAGTATAATTCATAACTATTCATGGTCGTAGCCTACTTTGCATCTAAAAAGTGAGTATTCTACAGAGGGCATATTGTTTTTCTATACTTTCCTGAGATGTATGAAAAAATGTAATGTTCTTCAAACCATGACCTTAACACACATGCTTCTTAACTAATGTTGTTTTAACGTTTGACCCCTGTGCTCTGTCTTCCCTGGAGAATTGAATCATTACCAAGCTGAACGCTGCAGCTAAGTGTTTTGGGAAGGCTTCTTGCTGTGCTGTTTCAGTCTGCTTATAGTAGCCAGACTGTTTTCTGTAAACAGTGCTGAAGGTAATTTGGCCTGTTACCAAATGGACAGGCTGGTCTTTTCTCCTGAGGAACCCTCCTGGGAAAAAGACACAGTAGAGGATGGAGGGGGTGAAGGAGGTGGATCTTTCAGATTACTGTATCTGTTTCTACCAATATAGCATTATAGCTGAGGTTCTCTACGTACTTTCAATAATGTTCTTCCTCGGGTTGTTTTGTTGACATGCCAGATGCCTGGAAAATGGAATTTTTTCACCATGACAACCAAAATACAAACAACGAACTAATGGTTGTAAAGTTCAGGTATATCTACATAGGAAAGCACCACAGAGAGGTGTATTGTGGCACAGATTTCTGCCCAGGGTGCAACATACTATACATTATGGCCTAATTTTCTTTGTTGTCTAGGGCTTCAAGCCCTACAAATTTATTGTAAATGCGTAATGCACTGGTAAGAAAGGTGCCTTTTAAGAAGGCCATTAACAAAAGCTCAGGAAGAGACAGCAGTAAACAGGAGAGATATTAATAAGAGCAACCAAAAAAGCAGCACAAATGAAAAAAACCCTTGTGTACATACACGAATGTTTTTTTCAACTGATATATGTGTCTTTACTAGAGTGCTTGGAATTATCGAGCATTAGAATATGTACCCAGAGTGTCTGTGGTGACTCCTTCCCTGAAGATATTCGAGAGCCATCTGGACACAGTCCTGAGCAATGATGCTACCTGAGCAGGGAGGCTGGGCTAGATGATTCCTCATTGTATCTACCAACCTCAGCCATTCTGTGATTCTGTCATTGCCACTTCATTGCATATCATGTCAACGAGGCACAAAGTTCAGGCTAGAGGGAGTTGTTAGTTTTGAGAATATTTCCCCTCAGTCCTCTAATCTGTTGAGGAACCACAAAGCAACATGGCATTTTACATTAGCGGAAACCTCCGGCCTGTTTTTTTACTGGCTCCTTGCTGTGCGTTGAAAGAATCAGCAGCAGATGCTCACTGTATTCACACATAAACATAGTATTCTTAAGGTTTGTTTTTTTTTTAAGAAAGCTTGATTCTGATTTAATAAATCAACATTTTAGAAACAATTGCAGGTAAGGAGATGATTTAATTCCCTCTCCCTGTCTGCTGGAGAAATGGAGGGGGAAAACAAAAGCCAGACCTGAAACTTTTACCATAACTGTTTTTGCTTCAGTATTGAGTCATATTGCCAGGAGCTCATAAAAGCTGAGACTGTGATTCTTTGATTATTTCAGAGATGAGTATTAATGCATCGGGACTTTTTTAGCTTCTCACAATAAATACCTCAAGACAAACAGCTCCACGTACCAGTTTCCTTCCTCTTTCTATCAACAGGTGGCTCAGGGAGATACTGCACATTACATATGAATACAGTGGAGTTCTCCTGGCAGAAAAGAGGAAGCTGTGTAGTAATACCAAAGCCATGAAAGAAGAGGCAGGCTTCTTTACAGTGTCTGGTGTCACACAGGCACATGCTGGAAACAGCTGTGAAATCTTCACAACACTAACTGCAACTACAGCAGTAAAAAAAGTCGTGTGTACAAAATGTGACTCCTGACTGTTCTAAAAATACAGCAGCAAGTTGCATTAATTTTACTGTGTAAAGTATCATTGGGGGATAACAATGAGGTCAGATAGGCCACTCATTTACACTGTTTAGCTATGACCGCACTTGTGGGACCTACTCCATGAGGGCTGGGCTTAGATTCACAGGCAAAACTCTTCATATAACTCATTATAACCCATTAAATGACTCACCTTGCAGCATGGGCTTACCTGCAGAAGGGCTGATGCTCATTACTAGATGTAACTTCCCATTCTCCCACTTGCTCCTGGGATGATGTGCGATGGAATGGTTAGCATGGGATTCTTCAAAGTGTCTTTGTACAGAGCTGGAATGTCACCTGTTGAAAAGGCAGATGCAATCTGATTGCAAGAAACTGGCGCTAAGATAATAATTCACAAAAGTAATTAAAGACATTATTTTACTGCCTGTTTTTTACTATATGGTTCACATATTTTACTTGAAATGTTTCACAAATCTCTGTCATGCTTTGTCCCAACATTTTGAAAAATAAAGTGCCTTGCTAGTCTCATTATGAAATTTCATGACTTCTCACATCCAAGACAGAGCACTGGATTTCAATGTGCAAAACCAAAATGAAAAAAAAAAAGTTTTCTTACCAAACCATTAAAACACAGATTTCAGTTAATAGGAGAACATTCTTCTTAGTCCTGTAGAACAAGGGACAACTAGAGACAAAGTTGTAACTCAATTTGCAGACATTAGTTTTTAGAACAGAGAAAAAGAAATATGGTTATGATTAACGTAGATGATTTTTTAAAAAGTAGACACAATTCTATTGAGATTCCAGAGGTTTTCTCCAACACAGAAGATACAAGGATTGACCTGCTTTTCATGACAGGAAATAAATACTGTACTAGACTTTAAACACTCTGCCTTGACCTATTCAGCCTTGATATAATGGGTAGGTGGGAGATTTGACATGAAATATTGAAAAGTATCATCCTGATTGCTTACTTCAAGTTTCATAAACCCTGCTGTAATAGTTCCTATATAAGAACACCCTTAGGGAATTATAATTAATATTTCCTTAGGAAAATATTAATATTTTCTGTCATGGTTGGTCGATTGAAGGCGTGAATGTAGCATTTTGCTTTGATATTGTTCCAGATATAATATTTTTGAGCTATCAGAAGAGACACTTTCTGTCTCTGATAATTAATACAAATGCATTTCATAGCAATGCATTTAAAATCATAAAATCATAGAATAGAATCATAGACTAGTTAGGGTTGTAAAGAAGGGGAAAATGGATGAGCCAGGGAACTACAGCCCAGTCAGCCTCACCTCTCTGCCTGGCAAAATCTTGGAGCACATTCTCCTGGAAGGCACACTAAGGCACATGAAAAACAACAAGGTGGTTGGTGACAGCCAGCATGGCTTCACTAAGGAGAAATCCAGCCTGACCAATCTGGTGACCTTCTTATGATGGAGCTACGGAACTGATGGGCAGGGGTAGAGCAGTTGATGTCATCTACCTGGACTTGTGCAAAGTGTTTGACACAGTCTCACATGACATCCTTGTCTCTAAATTGGAGAGATATCAATTTGATAGGCGGACCACTCAGTGGATAAAGAACTGGCTGGATGGCCACACGCAAACAGTTGTGCTCAATGACTCAGTGTCCAGCTGAAGGCCAGTAATGAGTGATGTCCCTCAGGGATCAGTGTTGGGATCGGCCTTGTTCAACATCTTTGTTGGTGACATGGACAGTGAGATTGAGTGCGCCCACAGCAAGTTTGCTGGTAGCACCAAGATGGGTGGTTTGGTTGATACACTGGAGGGAACGAGGGACATCCAAAAGGACCTTGACACGCTTGTGAGGTGGGCTGATGCCAACCTGATGAAGTTTAACCATGCCAAGTGCAAGGTCCTACAGCTGGGTCAGAGCAATCCCAATCACAGCTACAGGTTGAGCAGAGCAGAGATTCAGAGCAGCCCTGCAGAGATGGACTTGGGGGAGTTGATGGATGAAAACATGAACATGAGCCAGCTTCAGTGCGCTTGCAGTCCAGAAAGCCAACTATGTGCTGGGCTGCATCAAAAGGAGCATGGCCAGCAGGTTGAGGGAGGTGATCCTGCCCCTCTACTCTGCTCTTGTGAGACCTTACTTGGAATACTGTGTGCAGTTCTGGTGTCCTCAACATTAAAAAGGCATGCAACTGTTGGAAGAAGTCCAAAGGAGGGCCTCAAGAATGATCATGGGACTGGAGCACCTCCTGTATGAAGATTGGATGAGAAAGTTGGGGCTGTTCAGCCTAGAGAAAAGAAGGCTGCATGGAGAACTTGTAGCAGCCTTCCAGTATCTGAAGGGAGGCTATAAGGTTGCTGGGGAGGGACTCTTCATTAGGGACTGTGGTGATAGGAGAAGGGGTAATGGGTTCAAACTTAAATAGAGGAAGATTAGATTGGATGTGAGGAAAAAATTCTTTACTGTGAGGATGGTGAGGCACTGGAATGGGCTGCCCAGGGAAGTTGTGAATGCTCCATTGCTGGTGGTGTTCAAGGTTGGGCTGGACAGAGCCTTGGTGACATAGTTTAGTGTGAGGTGTCCCTGTCCATGTCAGGGGGGTTGGAACTGGATGATCTTCAGGTCCTTTCTGACAGTAACTATTCTATTATACTATGATTCTATTTTGAATTCTCAGGTATTCCATGAGTATTACTTGAGACTCTGAAAAAAAAGAGATTGGACAAGTATGTTAAGGAGGTCAAGGCTATAGCAAAAAATTGACACTTCTTCCCCTGAAAATTTTTTTCTGCAAATCAGTGAACTCTTTTAGTAATATAAAAAACCTTATTTATAGAGGATATTTTTCTTCACTTTGCTAAGTGCTGTGGCCTATATACAGAAAAATCCTGAAGCTTACAGTAATAAACTAATAATTAGTCGCACTGACATTGGGTAAACTACTGAGATAAATCAGATTTTTCAGTACCTTGCAGAATTTAGAACTATATTGCACTAATCTAGTCTCAGAAATCAGTACATTTACACAAAATGTAAATAAGTGGAGCTGATATAAAACTGTTTATTTCCTCACTCTGTTAGTAGATATTAGCACATGCTGCTGTATTCAAATTCAGATGTTGTGCAGCAAAGAATATAAAATTCAAGGAACACAGGGACAATGAGAAAGCAGCATGACTTGAAAATTAGAGCAGGGTTGGTGTTTAGATTGAATTAGAAACATTGTCTTACTCTGAGGATTCTGGATGACATGTAGAAAGTTCTGCTCCTGCAAAGCCTACGCAGGGGCATCTGGGCCATTCAGAATCTCACAAACATGGTGGCCAGAAGAAAACAGGACTAGCTCTTCCACAACCTGGTTTCTTCCCTTATCCTCCATGCAAATGATACTCAGACAAATAATATTTCAAGAAGTTGCAAAAAATCCAGCCTATATTTATGTACATTTTTTAAGAGAAGACATTTGACATCTTTGTTTGAAGACTTCAACTTACAATTATCTCCCTCTATAAACTGTTCCACATACCTAATTACTCCTCCCACACAGGAATTTTTCTTTTGTTTGAAAGTTAAATTTGTGCGACTTGACTTTCTGCCAGTGAATTTTGTTATGACTTTGTGAGCAGGTTTGACATCAACCTTACCAGAAACTACTGCAGACCTACTAAATGATGTGATCCTTTTCTAACACTAAGAGAAGTCCTAGTACCCCTGAGGTATGATGATAGAAATCCCATGGTACTTTACTTCACTTTTCAGAAGACTGATTTGACTTTAAATAGTGAAGAATAATTTCACTTATTCTTAATTATTTATAGTTTTATAAAGATTAATGATACATTAAATCATGAAAAAAGAAAAAAAGATAGAATTCTATACAGACTTTAAGACTCTGAAATGTAAAATTAGTCTCACCCATATTTGTCTGTCCAAAATTATACTTCAGGCTAGTTGTCTAAATCAAGCTTTTGAAACAGTCACATTGATTTAGCCTGACTTTAGATCTGAAATTTCTCACTTTGCATATGCACACTTGATCGCGATTTCTTGATGATTTTTATACATTAGACTTCCCAAAGAGCTTGACTGGAAAAACTACTGATCTTCCTAAGAGTTTAAGAAACCTTAAAAAACAAGTAGAAGCTTACAGGGTTTTATCCCTTAACCTTGTTCATGATCAGAAGCTAAGGCCTTCACTTGAGCTATATCCTGTCTTAAATATCTAAGGCTTGGTTTGGTCCAAGTATCTAAGAAAAATTCTAAGAGCAAGGTTGGAGCACTGTAGCCTGCAGATATCAAGGTACTGAGAAGTTTCAGTAGCTGAACCAAATGCACGATTCAGCAGTGCAAGTCCACAGACCTTGTGTCATTGTTTTTTTCCCATGCATGGCATTCTCTGAATCTTTGTCATCTCACTGTTTAATAATCCACAGCCCAACGGTACCAACTGAGCATCTAAGAGGGCTACAGTGGTTATGTCACTTCCAGGAAACTATGCATAATTTCTGCCCCAGGGGAGGTCAGAATCTCAGGATCAGGCTTGTAAAAAACCAGGATGCATCCCCTTGGGTTTATTCTCTGCTAAAAATGTACTTCAGTGTTTGTGCACACAGAATGCTAAGCAAAACTCTGCCTGATGTTTTGCCAGTCATAGGTGTGATCTCCAGCTGCTTCATGACTGGGTCACGCTCATGCTGAATGACTGAGCAGTTTACAGTCACAACATGTATTTTCTTCAGCCCATATGGATTTTGTAGTCATTTTGAGACTTTCATTTTTAAAATTTTAATAAAAAGAAAGGTGCAGAGATATATTTCCAATAAAAATAAATGCATGCAAAATTTGAAACTGAATCTGTTTATTTCCCTTTCAGATTAAGAAAATCCGAGGTTTACCTTTGCAACAAATATTTTGTTAATAATCCCATATCCACGCCCAATTTTAGTGGTAAGAATGAAGGATTTTTTTCCCATGACAGTACAACACACACCACCCCTTTTCCCATCTTTTTGAACAACAAAACTGAGTAGATTAAGCATATCCTTTCTTCATAAATTCTTCATAGAAATAGAGATTAGCAATACAATTATTTTCAACTGACTGGAAGCCTAGAGGAAGAAATATCTGTACATTTTGGGAGGATAAAATGTCTTTCTCTGCTGAAACCAAAGTATCCAGTTCAAATGCATAGTTCAAGAAAGAAGAACAAGTGGAAGCTTAACTTTTCAGCTGATTTGCCTCTGACATGTGACTTGATCTGAACATTTTGGTGTAAATTCACTGCAGCTTATCCTGTAGTTATACTTCCCACTGTAACTGGGTGAAAAACCAACATGCTTTCTCAAGAGCTGCTTTAGTAGCATTCCTTAATGACAAACTGAGGTTTTAGCTGAAGGTTAAAAAAATTAGCCAGTTCGGAGGCATATTTTCTGAAGCCAAGGTCACTGAAGGTCAGCTGAGCAAAGCAAAGCAGCTCATTGTTTCTTTGAACTTAAATCTTCTTAATCTACCTGTCCTTGAAACAAGTCAAAACGGCATCTTGTAAAGTCAAGGATGATATTTCCCTCCTCTTTTTTTTTGTGCATCTTAAAGAGAGGGTAGCACTACAGTTTATGGTGAATCAATCAGGTACAAACCTTGAGCAGCAAAGCTGATGAAGATGTTGCTGGTGGTACCTTGTTTTCCTCAACCTGAGATTTACATTAACTGAGGCCTTACCGACAGGTCAACTGTTTTAAAGGCTGACGATTTTTTTTCCATATCACTGGCCATGCAATTTCACTCAGTTTTTCTGTGTAGAAATGAAGTTCAGAAAACTGTAGGTCAGGCACGATGTATCTCTTTCTGTTTATTCTGTACTAAAAACTGGATTTTATGACTGTGAATGAAGCAAAAAGCCTTTTTTTTTTTTTTTTTTTTTTTTTTTAACTTAAGACAAACCACAAAATCTGAAATCTGATACCTGTAGCCCCAGTCCTACATAGCCAAAATAATCATTTTTGCCTAGGCTTTAACCCTAGCAATAGTAATTCATGCAATGAACAGTTTCTTTAACAGATTAGGCTACATAGGCAAGGCTCAGAATGCTGATATTTGCCAGTGTTTTTCATAGACATAGCACTTTATCTCTTCATATGGTTTTCCAATCAGAAGCTTCCAAGATTAGACAGGATTGCAGAAACTAGTAATAGTGTTACCCACAGTGACAGATAAGGGATCTTGCATAGATGACCTTTTCAAGCTGGTAATTGTGGTTAGTGAGGTGCATTCACCTTGAGCCCTCTTACTGCAAAGTGCTATAAAAGCCTTTTGGATTGCTTTGGAGAATTCATAGACTACTACTGCCAGATTCATGATTGTGATCACTATCACAAAGTTGTAAAAGTCATCAGATTAATTTGGACAGAAAAGGTAGAAACAAAGTACGTGAAGGGACAGCTCCTGGAGAATTAAGACAGTTGCCTTATGTTCATACTTATATTTAAAAGTAATATTTGTGCATCTATCAAATATTACTTTCTTCTCCTTTATTAAAAGTTGTTACTGCTAAAAAAACATGTCTGCTGCTGAATTAAAGCAAGAAGTTAAAACACCACATAGTTTCTTATCAGCCTTATTGACTATAACTATCCCTATCATATCTTTTCTAATATATATACTCAGAATTAGGATGATGCTGATGCTATAATGGGCCTCTCTGTCTGTGTTTATGTCTACAATATCAACAAGGTCTTCTCTGTTCCCCATTGTAGGTGTTGGTGAGCCAACTGCTGTCTCACCTATTCCAGGCAAATAGGATTAGGGCAAAGGAAACTGATAAGTATCATTGTTTTCACTGACTTTTTTCCTGGTTGGGGTAGCTGTATAATATAAACTACTCTTAATAAATATTATTTCCTTTGCTTTTTCATTCTGGCACTAAAGCTTCTGCCTACTTACAATTTTCCCTGCAGAATAATTCTGCAGGAAAAAATGATCAGCCAAATATATAAAAAAGGTTTTATAGAGACAGGGATGGATGGGAAACAAGTTTTTTGTTGTCAAGGTGAAAAAGGTGCTATGAGTCAGTCTGCTGCCATTTTAAATGATGATCCAGTGCTGCATATTCCAGACCCAGAGGAAAGATCAGCATCCCAAAGCAGTGGGAGAGAAACCCTTCTTAGTATCACATGCACCGTATGATTTTTCAGATGGACAACATGGGGTAGCTACAGGGGTAGCAAAAAGAAACTTACCCCGGAAGATATCTTGGAATTTGCTTCTGTTTCTGGATGCTGTCACAGCTGATACATATTTCTTTATATTTTTCTGATACTTTGAACATTGTGAGAAGGAGAGTAAGGGGTTAGAAGAAGATGAGTGGAATACTTACAATTGCCAGAAGGACCCTATGAAAATATTTTGCAATACCATTTTTAACAGTAGCAATTGAATTATTATGATCTAATTCTTTCTGCTTTTCCCTTAGGTATTTGGCTGCAAAGAAGACTATTTGTAGCTGGCACACAGCTCTAAACTTAGGCTCATCTACAGATCCAGAGATGAGTTCTGACGCCAAAGGAACTCTTGGTCATTTAATAATGCAGCAATTCATCAGAAAAACAGTGCCCAGAGTGAAAAGAAAATTCTGCCCCTGACTTCACCCTAGCTTGTCTCTGTAGTATTGCACAGCTTTTTCGATGCTGCATTTTTTCCCCATGGCTGCTTAAAACATCCAGACCCAATGCACACGTTCTCCTTCTAGAGTTCATGCTCTGTCTTTTTTTCCTTTGGTTCAAAGTTACCCCAGGGATCTGAGGCTTTTCTACCAGGAGTTGAACTTCGAAACATAGACAACTATGGAGCCACTGCTTCTCACAAAGCTCGAAAAATGCATGAGGCACACTAAAAGCAGAGTAGCACCAATAATGTTAAGAAGTGGGATGTGAAATTCTTATCAAGAACATCTGGGACGCCTGTACTTAGACTTGACGTCTCAGACAGTTTTAAGATAGATAACAGAAGATAAAAGCTTCCTTTTGGCGTTCACAGGACTCTCACAGGGTATCTAGTTTGCCACATTGTGTGTGCATGTACTCTGCCTTAAGAAGGTATTGCTTTCCAAACTGCAGTGAATGTGAAGGCATTGCACAAGGAGAGTGGAAGCATTTAGATGTATAACATGAAGGACCATTTTGGAGATAAACTGTTAACTTGAAATGTCCTTCAGCTATGGCTTAAGTTGCAAATGCATAGGGATTGACTTAATGAAGCAATCTGTCTCATCAAATGAAGCTGCTGAATAAATCTCAGGGTGTTAGCAACACATCAAGGCCACATACCCCCAAGAAAACTACTGCATGAAAAATAAATGGGAAAGTGCCTGGGCTGAAATTATCTTGCAGCAGGGGATAAAATGTTTAAGCAGCAGCATGTTAAGGTTTGCAAAGGCATCTAACTGCTACACACTGAACATATTGCTTTATAGATTTACAAAAGCTTTAAACAAATTCACATATGGGACATGAAGGGCTTTTTTGAGAAGTGCTTTTGAGCTTCCAATATTTACAATACTCTTTGATACATGTGAAAAAAACCTTACACTTAGTAGATTAATAATACAAAGCAAGAATAGGAGCAAAAGACATATCAAATGGTCACACTTGGTGAAATGGAGAATTTCAGCGACAAGGAAAAAAGGGATGTCTCTATAAGAAACTTAAAATAAAACTTTCAATTTTTCAGCAAAATATTTTTATTTGTTAGGCCAAGCTCTCAGTCTTTCATTGCAATGCTATCTTATCTGGGATGTGGAAGAATTTTCTGTTCAGAGTCAGAAAAAAAATTAAAAAATCTCCATTTGAATGACTCAAACTGCGGGAGATGATGAAAGAACTTTTGGGAGCAAATGAGAAGATTATGTAGGAATAAGTGGTTGGAAAGAATAAAAGAGCCCCACAAACCTGGATCTGCCTTATTGCTATGCAGCAATGCTTTGGTTTATAATGAGAGATTGCAGTTGCCGGTATCCAGTAGTTATTATTGGATAAATTCATGGAATAGAATGAGACACTTTCATAAAAGATTGCATTGTGAGTGCTGATCTTTTCTATTTTTCCCATTTTCCATCCCCTTGCTGTTCTCACATTCAAGGACAGTTTCCCACCAGTCATTTTCTTGCGTTTGTGTCCATCATGGAAATACATTAATAGATTGTGAAATGGATTGTCATAAGAGAGAAATCTTGCCATTCAGACACTTGGCAGCTGGGGCAGTTCCTGATTCTGGTCTCTGGTCCCAGATTAAATTCTGTGTCTTACATCCAGACCAGGCCTGGGAGCAACAGTAAGAGCACCAAAAGCCCTTCTTTTCATCCAGCTTTCTAAACCAAGAAGATTTAGTAAAATCCTTTGGAGACCTCGTTCAGTGACATTGTGTAAAGTGCTGCATGCCTGCACTGTAGCATCCAGAGCAGTACACAGGTGTGAGACATCAATGCAGCTGTGTTGGAGCATTAATGAACTGAGTTTGGACCTAAGTGAGGCTAACTAATCCTGTGCTTTTGTATATCAAGAGGATATTCTGATTCAGTCTTACATTGGTTGGCAAGCCATCAGTTATTTCGAGTTTGTGCTCTATTGCCATTGCTTATAACTAAGCTATTGTTAAATTTTGTTTTCCCTGAGGGAAACAGGGATATTCAGAAAGCATTCCATGAAAACCTTGACTGCTACCTAGGAAATGAATGTTTTTCTTAGTATCTAAATAGGCTGAAGGAAACAGAAAATTAAGATTTTTAATTCACAGGCCAAATCACCTCCTTCCTTTTACAAACTGAAGTGGATAAAAAATGAAGAGCTGAAGAGTTTATTCCCTTCTTGGTAATCATAAATGCCCTCTAATTTCAGTAATCTGTAAACAACTGATATTTGTTTACTAGGTATGGTTTGAAAAGAACGGGACTTCTGGACTTTTCCTAATAAAATATTGCTCAAAAAATCTGCACTTTAACTTTTCACGGGGCTTCGCTCATCTTACTTTTTCCCAAACACCTATTCTGATTATCACTAGAAATTTTATCCCATTTTTAATTATGTTTCTAGATATCCTTCATGTATCAGTTACACTTCTGGCTTTATTTCTCTGTGGAACATTGAAACTTCTTCCTCTGCTGTTAGCAAGGTCTGAAGTCTGCTTTTTAATATAAAGTCATCTAATTTTTAATTGTGTCCAGTTGCATGTGAGGAATTTAGGAAAAAATTGTATGTCATAATACCTCTTGTCTCCCTGTAAAAATTTAAGGAAATTAACTTTTATTCTAAGTTTGCAGTCATGAACTTAAAACATGACTGACTGACTATCACTTTTTAAATATTTTGGAAATATTCCCAACTTCTCCACAGGAAATAAAACTGGATCTGAGTGATTTCCATTGTGATATGTCTGTTCTACCAAAATTAATTGGTGTTTCTATATTCATTAATCTCAGGGCTCTGACTGTAATGCAAAGTTTAGTTCTAGTTGCTGTAGCTTATGTCTACCTGAAATCATAAAAGATGCAATGGGTCTAGCAGCAGCTGAAAATCATATTACGGGCATAGTATTCATCTCCTTAGTTACGGTTGTGGAACTGATCAACAATAAACTACTTCAGAAATTCAGATCCTGCTTTATTTGTGCTTCTATTAAGTTGTCCAAAGCATATTTTGAGAGGCAGACATAGATGACGTAAATGTCAATCAGATTATATGAATTAATATGTATGCAGTTTCATATTGCATGTTTATGGTCAATTGTATTAAGAATATCAATGTACCCTCTGCTCCGGCCAGTCTATTAATTATATTGATTATATTGCCTATATCCAAAAATAACACTTTGAGAGTTTGCCTTTACAAACTAGAAATACACATAAAGTTATATGGAAAAAAGTGGTGTATATTTTCAAGTAATATTGATGTGTCTTTTATAAAACATCTGCCATTATTCTAACATAATGCCCTAAGTCATCATTTTACTAGGAGGTGAAATCTTTGAAGTTCTCTGGCTTACTTTAACGATAAAACTTTTGGCGGGACATCAGCCTTTCTGCTTGTGAATGCTGTACTATAATGATATTTATACATGTAAAGCATGTAAAACATCAAAAATGCACACACAGACTCATTTAAAGTCTGCTTTTTGACAGGTGAGGGGAACAAAAAAGTGCCCTAGATCTTGAGGGTTACATATACAGGCTTCTTTGTTAAGGCAGTGTCATGGGTTCAGCAGTAGCAGCCATTTTTTCTCCTTAGTAGTTGGTGCAGCACTGTGGTTTTGACTTGTGGCCTGAGAACAGCGCTGATAACACCGATGGTTTTAGTTACTGCTTAGTACGTTTTGGTCTGGCCAAGGACTTTCTGAGCCTCATGCTATGCCAGGGAGGAGGGGGAGCCAGGAGGAAGCAGAGACAGGACACCTGACCCAAACTGAGCAAAGAGGTATTCCATACCATAGCACGTCATGCCCAGGATGCAGAAATGGAGAGCAGAGACCCGGAAGGGTGGTGGGGG